>SJYC01034947.1:0-51175 GCA_006408675.1 Madoqua kirkii
GGGGTGGGGGAGGGCAGTGCTTCCCTGGTGGCTCAGACAGTAAAGAATCTGCTGGCAATGCAGAAGACCCAGGTTCGATCCCTGTGTTGGGAATTTCCCCTGCAGAAAGAAATGGTGACCCACTTCAGTATTCTTGCCTTGATAATTCCATGGACAGAAGACCTTGCCAGCTACAGTTTATGTTGTCACAAAGTGTCGAGCATGAATGAATGACTAACACTATGTACTATATATAACATACAGGAATTTTCTGTGTACACATATATTAATAGGAGTAGGCTTTATTGCAGAAAAGTGTAAATTCCCAGCTGAGTTTTTTCTTATGTCTTTTGATGTTATTCTTAATTTTTTTCCCAAATTAAACGTAGAATGACTTTACTCACACAGGCAGCTTTCTAACATTTACTTTCTCATGTTTGCTTTGTGTCAAACTCTATTTTGACATTAATAAGCAGAGATCACAGATCTCTCCTCATCCTTCAGGAAATCTCAGGATTTGTTTTTAGATGCTCTTCAGTGTATGATACTCAAGAGTCAAGATACATTTAAAAAAAACTGCATTAACATCTTAACTTTCATTAAATAATGAAAGAGTCTAAAAGTTGTGTTGAAGAATTTTTTTCCCAGTATGGGTTAGAAAGATACTTCATGCCTTGTATTTTACCAATACTAGGCACATTTATAAGATCCATATAAGCATATTCAGATATTAAAATAATTTCTCTAGGTGTGCTGAAAAACTGATATATATTAAGGAAGATTCAAGTGCTTAAAGTGTTCGTGTGTTTCAGGGATGAAGTATTTTTCTGGGCTTCTTGCCCTTCCTATTTTGGAAGGCAGGCTTTCCCTTTGCTGAGCCTGTCAAAGCTGATAGTCTGGCCTTCTGCCTCTGGCACTGAACTCAGTTCAGCGTTTTAAGAGAAAAATGAAAAACATCAACATTCTGTGTTTACACTTTGCCAATTGTTATACATAAAAAAATTCTCCTTTTGATGTTTTATATTTAAGCAGTGTATTTATAATGCCTTTTTCTTTTCACTAATCAACAAAGTGTAATTGAAATGCAACTAACTATGCTATGTATGGCTTCCCTGGTGGCTCAGAGGTTAAAGCGTCTGCCTCTAATGCGGGAGACCTGGGTTCGATCCCTGGGTCGGGAAGTTCCCCTGGAGAAGGAAATGGCAATCCACTCCAGTATTCTTGCTTGGAGAATCCCATGGACGGAGAAGCCTAGTAGGTTACAGTCCACGGGGTCGCAAAGAGTCGGACACGACTGAGCGACTTCACCTCACCTCATGCTATGTATCTAGGAATTCTTCCCAATATATTTGATATAGTTCTAAATGTGCTAATGTCATTATACCTTTTCCAAATAACACTAGGTTAAATTAAAGTATATTCTATAAAATGGATACTCCTTTACTGTAGGGAAATTATATTCAATTTCTTTATATGTTTTCTTGTATTAGAAATAATGACATTGACCAAGGGGAAACAAATGACCTACCTAAAAATATTGTATATAAATTAGAAATAAAATGGTCTTTTCATTAACCCTATTAGTCTTATTTCATATATAGGGAAACTGGAGTTTATAAAAAATAAATAAGTTTGCCAAGGACACATATATAGGCAAGAGAGAGGTAGGGTTTGAACCCAAGTCTTTCTGATACCATAGCTGATGCTCCTAAATGCAATACACTATATTCTTTTTTATAAAATAAAATCCCTTAGAACAGTGGAATTGTGCTTTTCATAGTTTCTATCTAAGCACCAAGCTGATGTTTTCAGATCTATAATATTTGGCACAATTCTCTTTAGTAAACATTTTTAAAGTATCTAAACGGGAACAAAGACATTTGCTCAAAGTAACAATTCAATAGTAGTAAAACTGATGGTGAGTGCAGTAATACAAGAATGTTGAAAGTAGAGAGAATGAAATGACACCATTTCCTGGGTAGCTGTGGTGTTACTGATGATGATGGTAGAATAATTTGCCATTTTAGTTTCTTTTCTTATAGTTTTATGTTCTATTTTTAAAACATAAATTGTGCCCTATCCTTGATATCATATTAATGTGCAGAAACAATGCTAACTGATCCAGAATTAAAATTCCTTCAGAGGCTTTGTGCTTAAGCAGTGCATTATACATTATCTTCATTGGTTATCTTTTTGAACAATTATTTTATTTCCTAAATATTGGGCCCTCTCTGAACTCATTCAGCAACTTGGCTATTTTAGAAATGATATTAATGTTTAGATTAAAAAATCACATGGCTGATACAGACATATATTGTCTACAGATATGACTGGCCATCAGCAGTTTCAAAAACGTCACATGATTCTCTGCCACTGTCATTATCAGCCTATCCCTCTCTTTCCTTGAATCACCAGAGTATCACAGTCTCCTCAACTTCTTTCTGCATGGTTTCTAATCAGATTTCTGCAAAGATAATCAACGTTGGGCCTCCCATGTGGCTGGAGCAAAGAATCCAGCTGCCAATACAGGAATTCAGGTTTAATCCTTGAGTTGGGAAGATTCTCTGGAGAAGGAAACACAGCCCATTCCAGTATTCTTGCCTGGGAAATCCCATCAACAGAGGAGGCTGGTGGACTATAGTCCATGGGGTCACAAAAGAGTCAATGACTTAGCAACTAAACAACAACAATCAGATTTTTGCTCCCACAGCTGTTTTATACAGCCACATCAGAAGTCATCAGCGACTCCTACCTACCAATCACATCATGTTTTCTCATCCTCCTCTTCTTTGATTGGTCTCTGCTCAACACAAGTCCTTTCTCAAAATGCTCAGTTCCTGGATTCCATGACCTGGCCTTTCTTGGTTTCCCCTGTTTGTTCTCTGAAAGGCTCTCAGAATCTTTCATGAACTCCTCTTACCTTCATTCCTTAATGACAAGACATTTTCACTTCTTCCTCAGAGTTTCATTCATGCCTGGGACTTGAGCTCTCATCTCTCTAAGGTTGACTTCCAATGTCATCTACTTCTCTAAGCTTTAAGTCCCTTTATTAGACTTGACTCTTATATTTCTTAATACCTCTCAACTGATCTCAAACACTTTTTGAGGACATGCCTATTTCCATTTTTTAAAAAGACACCGTTTTTCCAAATTCAAACTTTTTATCATGGCTTTAAATCTTTCTCTTTCAACGACAACACTGGTTTCTTGTTCTGTCTGTAGACTCTATTCCATGAGACTCTATATCCATTAGTTAGGAATTTAGATTTTAGAACCAGAATGCCAAGTTCGAATCCTTGATCTTCCAATGAAATTCTGTTATTTTGGCAGTAAGTATTTCTTATGATTATATTCCTTCTTCTGTGAAATGGAGTTGCTTTTCTGGTGGCTCAAACGGTAAAGCATCTGCCTGCAATGCAAGGGACATATATCTTTTTTACTTTCTTGATAATGCACTTTGAATCACAGAAATTTTAAGTTTTGGTGAAATTCAATATTTTTTTATTTTTGTTGCTTATCCTTTTGGTGTCATAACTAAGAAGTCATTGCCAAAACAGCAGTCATGCAGATCTACCTCTAAGTTTCCTTGTAAAAAGAGCTTTAACTTTTAGATTTAGGCTGTCATTGCATATGATGTGTGATAAGGGCCCAATTTTATTCTTTTACATGAGGATATACAGTTGTCTTAGCACTATTTGCTGAAGAGACTGGGTCATAATTTTCACTACTGAGGAACATGTAGTTGGAGCTCCTTGTGTTGTCATCCTGGAAGTGGAATTCCTAGTGTAGTTTTGAACTGGCCGATGTGATGTGTACTGTGATGGTTGTTGCTAGCATATGGAAATATGATTACTGGATACCTCATCATAAAAACAAATTTTAAAAACAGCAAAATGAGACATTTGACTTTTACTTAAAAAAATCTACCCCAAAGTCTATAGATACTTTTCATTGCACTCATGCCCTCTTTCAACAACTGCTTCTCAAAGAATACAATTCTTGTTGTTCAGTTATTTTTCCACCAAGCACATGGCCTTCAAAAAAAAAGGCAAGGGTTTCAAGTGAAACAGGCCAGTAGCCATTGTATGCAATTGGAGATAGACTTGGCATATTTTGAAAGTGGTTTAAGTCCATCTTGTATAATTGCTTCTAGCCAGGTAATACTATTTCTTTCTTTCTAAGGATTCCACCCCCTCCTTTCATTTACCTGGAGGGAAATTTAAAATCTTTTAACCTCAACTTGATATTTAAAGCAGAAACATTCATGGTGAATTTCTCTGTTATTTTGACCTGAGGTTCTAGGAAGGAAAAAACTTATTTCCTGTGTTGTACTTGGATGAAAGTCATCATCACAGAGTTTGACTCCTGTGAATTTTAGAGTCAGTGAGCTCAGGTTTAAGATATGATTTGAGAATGTTACTTGTTTGGTTCCTAGTTTGTACTTTCCCTTCTCTTTTAAAGAAATTGTTGGCAGTTGATTGACTAGAAAACATTATTTGCTTCTTTTTTAGAGAACTACAAGCACACAGAGACACACACTTAAAATAAATTATCACTGGACATGTGTATGATCCCCAGAATATACAAATAAAAGTATTTTTCCACTTTCTTACACCTCATCCAAATTACTACCTCGACTAGTTTTATATTACTCAGGAAACTTGGATTTTTACTCATGCTGTCGACCATCTATTTTATAATCAGTTTCTTTGTCTTTGCCTTAAACAGATTTTTAAGTTCTTATATTTTTTTTCCAAAACTCACGTTGATTCTGTGCTTTGATTAACCTATTATTGACTGTGTGTGTGTGTGTGTGTGTGTGTGTGTGTGTGTGTGTGTTTTGCCTTTGTTCGAGTTTCTCCTTCAGTCTTTTTGTGATATTGTTTCAGAATTCTTATTTTAACTGATCAAAGAAACTACTTTAGAAAATGGGAAATAATGGGCTTATATAACCCAGAAGGAAAAGGGCATAACTGGTTCTGAATAGGTGTATTTCTCTTTCTGTCTTTATTTCCTACTTTGCTCGAATGGATTTCCTCCCTTCCACCTAGTCCTGCCTTTGAAGGTGAAAAAGTGAAAGTGTTAGTCAGTTGTCTGACTCTTTGTAACACCCACCAGGCTTCTCTGCCCATGGAATTCTCCAAGCAAGAATACTGGAGTGGGTAGCCATTTCCTTCTCCAGGGGATCTTCCCGACCCAGGGATCAAACCTGGATCTCCCGCATGCAGGCGGATTCTTTACCGTCTGAGCCACCGGGGAAGCCCAGCCTTGCCTTTTCATGAGGCTTATTCTGTGGTTCTCAAATGGGGGCCAGTTTAACAGAGTCTGGAGATATTTTTGAAACCACATTATGGGAGCAGATACTGGCATATAGTTGATAGAGATCGGGGATGCTGCTAAACATCTTAAGCCCCACAGCAAAGAACTATCTGACCCAAAATGCCATGATTGCCAAGCTGAGAATCCTGGGCTAGATTAGTGTTTCCTAGTAACTCCTGGCTCATGAGTTCCTAGCTTTGCTGCTGAGAAGGAAAGAGCTCTTCTTTTCCAGCTTCAATCAGAAAAATGGCTTAGGATATAGCCAGCTCTCCCTCTTCCCCACATCCTGGTCTCAGGCCAGTCTGGGGCTGAAAGCCAGGGTGCCATTATCAATAAATCCTAGGTCAAGTTCTTGTTTTTATACAAAGAACAGCAGGCAAGGGGATTATTATGGTCAAGGAAAGAAGCAACTTTCATTCAGACCTCTGTTAGACGTGCACCCTCGAAAAGAAGAGGGATGCTTTATGCAAAAGAAAGAAGAGGTTGAGGGAACACAAATTATGTCCACACTATAATTTTTAAATGAGCATACATTTTTATTCATTTAGAATTGTATAAGTTCTATACACTCATATAATTAACAATATTCTGCACTTACACCTAAATTCCTCAACAAGAAAGGGCTAATGTAAAAATAGCTCTACAGGGAACATGGATTAGAAATTGCAAGTGTAAATAGACCATTAGTCCAGCACATGTAATTACATAGGAAGTCAATCACAATTTTATCGGCTAAAAAATAGCACAAGACTGGGAAATTAAGATTTGTGAGAGTACTCATATATTGAAAATACAGTTTTTACATTAGATTTGATTGAGCCCAGAGGATAAAATATATTCCTATATTGAAATACTACTTGAGATCCCATCAAAGCACACTGATGTGAAGGATATATTGAATGACAAAGCTATGGTCCTTTCTTTTACAAATATATTCAACCAACTACATGATTATTGTAGCATGAATAGTGTAATGGATTGCTGCACCGAATTTCATTAAAGATCAAGCTCAGCATTCTCACTGTTTCATGGAGATTGAAAATTAAGAATAATGAAATTATTATGTGGAGATTTCCATGTCTCATAAGCTAGGTTAGCAAATGAAATATGGCTTATAAACACCTTTCATTTAAATTGAAGTGACTGTTCATGATTGAGCTTGTAACTAATCAGTCTGTTCTTGGATTCCTCTACCATGTTATATTCTGACCCCCTTTATCAGTGAACCTCCTAATTCTGGCACCTGTCACAGAAAATGTTCATGTCAAAAGCAGCTATATTTTCATAATGTCTCAAGTGAAACTTTTACATACATACAGTACCGAATAAGCATTCACAGATAAAACAGAATCAGGTCCATTTGTTTCCTTCTTCACAGGTATTTTAGAGGACATTTAGATTTAATTTGCTGTTTTATTTTATGTGGCTTTGCTTTTAAATAGAATTAGTCCTTTTTTTCTTCTGAAAATGAACAAATCATGAACTTCTTAGAACTGTCAAGTGACTCGAGCCACCTGGTAGGCATGGTGTGACTTCCGATTTTTCTGTCCACTGCACTGTATTTCACCAGATCTCTGAGGTATAAGCTCTTGACAAGTTGTTTTATTTCTGTCATTTCAAACAGATCTACTTAGCTTGAACATCCAGAATCATGGCATTTGACAACCAGTTCTTACTAGTGTCTCAGGCAGCCTTTGTCGTATGAGAAAAGAAAAGCTCCAGGGGCACGGCGACTCTTGTTTGGTTGCCCTCTCCATCTCATCGCTCCTTTCATAATCTCAGTGGCAGAAAAGCGAGTCTTTGGATTTCAGTGGACGCCCTCTTCAGTATTCCACTCCCTTGCCTACTCT
Source organism: Madoqua kirkii (assembly GCA_006408675.1). NCBI lineage: Eukaryota > Metazoa > Chordata > Mammalia > Artiodactyla > Bovidae > Madoqua > Madoqua kirkii. Next base: position 7,149 of record SJYC01034947.1, read on the forward strand.
CCCTAGAGTCTCCAAACCTCAATTTTCTGACTCATTTCATCCTGGCAGCTTTATTTGGTCCATATTAAAATGAGAAAATGAAGGATAGTTACTATAATTTTTCTATAGCCAATTTTTTTTTTCTCTAGCCAAATTTAATTCTCATGATGAGTTATTTTGAAATTGTGTCTTATTTAAAGTCATTTTTATGTATTTATTTTTGGAAATTATCATTTGGTCGCAGTGGGTCTTCATTGCTGCGACAGCTTTCTCTAGGCGGCTGGCATGGGCTACATTTTGTTGCAGTGATTGGGCCTCTCCTTGCGGTGGCCTCTCTTGTTGTGGAGCACAGACTCTAGGCTCATGCTTCAGTAGCTGTTGCCCACAGACTTTAGTTGACCTTGGCATGTGGAATCTTCCCAGACCAGGGATTGAACCCATGCCCCTTGCTTTACCTGTTCTATAAAAAGACTAATAATAGTACTTTATTAATGTAGTACTGTATAAAATAATACATGTAAAGGGCTGTACATATTAAGGGCACAGGTTAAACATAAAAGGTAAAAACAGAATCTTTGAAGTTTTCCCAGAGAGACCTATCTTGCAGCATAGGCATTTTTCCTAAATGGAAAAATCACTTTGATTGCTACCTAATCTGAAACAAAAACATGCAACTATTAGGTTCTGACCAACTCATAGGTAACATAATGATCAAGAAAACTTTCCTAATTTCCAGATTTTTAAAAGCCAGATGTAGGATTATATCAATGTGTACTGTGAACAGCCTAACATCAGAGGGAAATAGAAATTGTCCAGAAACAGATTTTTTTCCTGGCAACTCAGTCCTGACATCTAGTTTATAAATGTAGAAATAATGTTCCTTCGCATTTAATAATGGCTTTGAATAAACTCTTAGAGTTTGTTAAATGTAGAATTAAGTTCTGAGCACACTGTAAAAAAAAGGCATTTAACATTTAAAATTCTTAGCCTATTAGTTAAGTATTCTAGGCCCCAATTTCCCATCTGTGGAAAGGGGGAATTAATCTGCCAGATTTTCATTGCTAGGAAGTATTAGAATAAATTATATACAGCTGACTTTGACTACTTAAAAAAATTCTATATCAGCTTTCCTTTGTTACTCATCCAAACACTGAGACTTTCAGTGCGTCTGTGAATTCAGAGTGTCCTGAGATAAAATAAGCTGATGGTCATCGTTATTAAGGTGAATCACATTAAGAAAGATTCATGTGTGTGAATATAGATAGATATAGACACATATTTACACTTTTATTTATGCACATGATGTGTGTGTATGTGTGCATATGGGTACGTGGTGTGTGACTGTGTATAGTCATTAGTGGAACAATGTGAATTAAAAATGAATGGAGCGTGGGGCTTCCTTGGTGGTCCACACATCTAAAGCAGGGGATATGGGTTCAATCTATGATCGAGAACTAAGATCCTGCTTGCCACATGGCATGGCCAAAAAAAAAAAATTATTGGAGCAGAAGTCAACAGCATGTATACTATTGCTTATCTTACTCCCATCTTTCTATGTGTTACAGTTTTTCCAGGTTTGAAAATGTATTTACGTTCATGTTCGTAAGGTTCTGGAGCAGTGATGTCCCTTATAACAGGTCAGCTATTTGTGTGTGTTTGCCACCACTTCGGCTAGCGCAGTTCTTTAAAGCTATGCGTACATATGTTCAAAACAGAAAAATTGAACTTCCACTGTTCCTGTTTATATTTTTCTTAATATAAGTCATGGAGATTGAAGACATTGCTTATATTTTTTATTCTAAGCATGACAGTTAGGGTAATCTTTGGGTAAGATCAGAAGAACAATGCTCTCTCATTTTAAGGGAAGTATTTCCAGAACGTGCAATTAAGCAGCTAATCAGAGCTGGTTAAATGAGGCATTTGTTAATTATGCATAAACAATGTTCTCTTCCTACTTGAAGTTATTATGATTACTGATTTTAAGATTAAACTAATATTGCTTCTAAGTGGTTTATTTAAACAATCTGAGATTCTAAAACCCTTTGAAATACTTTGCATTCAAGTATCCATCAACCATGCATCCACTCATAGTGCTGTTCACCAATTCCACAAAGATTCCACTGTTACTGGGGACCAGATGCCGTCATCTGTGCTGCTGAAAATTGCTGTTCAGTTGCTAAGCCATGTCCAGCTCTTTGTGACTTCAAGAACTGCAACCCGCCAGGCCTCTCTGTTGTCCTCTGTCTCCCAGAGTTTGCTCACATTCATGTCCACTGAGTCAGTGATTCTGTCTAACCGTCTCCTCCCGTGCCGCCCCCATCTCCTTTTGCCTTCTAATCTTTCTCAGCATCAGGGTCTTTCCTAATGAGCCTGCTCTTTGCATTGGGTGGCCAAAGTATTGTAAATGGTAATGGTAAATAAACATAACTTGCCTTCCGTAAGTTAAAGTCTAACGAGGAGAAAGACACCACACATAAATAAAAATTAAATCTCAATTTAATGAGTGTATTAGGCTCTGGGGCTGCCATAGTAAAGTATCAAACTAGGTGGCTTAAAACAACAGAAATCTACTGCCTTTCAGTTCTGGAGGTTGGAAGTCCGAGGTTCTAGGAGAAAATCCGTCCTTGCCTCTTCGAGCTGCTGCTGTTTGCTGACAGTCCTTGGGTTCCTGGGATTGTGGGTGTGCCACTCCATTCACTGAGCAATCTTCTCTGTGTCTTCATACTGCTTTCCCTCATTATCATCTGTGTCCAAATATCCTCTTTTCACAAGGACACTAGTCATAATATATTAGGCAATGGCACCCTACTCCAGTAATCTTGCCTGGAAAATCCCATGGATGGAGGAGCCTGGTGGGCGGCAGTCCATGGGGTCCCTAAGAGTCGGACAGGACTGAGCGATATCACTTTCACTTTTCACTTTCCTGCACTGGAGAAAGGAATAGCAACCCACTCCAGTGTTCTTGCCTGGAGAATCCCAGGGACGGGGGAGCCTGGTGGGCTGCCCTCTATGGGGTTGCACAGAGTCGGACACGACTGAAGTGAGTTAGCAGCAGTAGCAGCTAATGACCTCATTTTAACTTCATTACCTCTATAATGACCCCATTTTAAAATAAGGGCACATTATGAGATACTGGGGGTAGAACTTCAACATACGTTCTTTCAGTTCAGTTCAGTTCAGTCGCTCAGTCGTGTCTGACTCTTTGCAGCTCTGTGAATTGCAGCATGCCAGGCCTCCCTCTCCATCACCAACTCCCGGAGTTCACTCAGACCCGCGTCCATCGAGTCAGTGATGCCATCCAGCCATCTCATCCTCTGTCATCCCCTTCTCCTCCTGCCCCCAATTCCTCCCAGCATCACAGTCTTTTCCAATGAGTCAACTCTTTGCCCAAGGTGGCCAAAGTACTGGAGTTTCAGCTTTAGCATCATTCCCTCCAAAGAAACCCCAGGGTTGATCTCCTTCAGAATGGACTGGTTGGATCTCCTTGCAGTCCAAGGGACTCTCAAAAGTCTTCTCCAACACCACAGTTCAAAATCATCAGTTCTTTGGTGCTCAGCCTTCTTTACAGTTCAACTCTCACATCATACATGGCTACTGTAAAAACCATAGCCTTGACTAGATGGACCTTAGTCAGAAAAGTAATGTCTGCTTTTGAATATGCTATCTAGATTGGTCATAACTTTCCTTCCAAGGAGTAAGCGTCTTTTAATTTCATGGCTGCAGTCACCATCTGCAGTGATTTTGGAGTCCCAAAAAATAAAGTCTGACACTGTTTCCACTGTTTCTCCATCTATTTCCCATGGAGTGATGGGATCAGATACCATGATCTTAGTTTTCTGAATGTTGAGCTTTAAACCAACTTTTTCACTCTCCTCTTTCACTGTCATCAAGAGGCTTTTTAGCTCCTCTTCACTTTCTGCCATAAGGGTGGTGTCATCTGCATATCTGAGGTTATTGATATTTCTCCTGGCAATCTTGATTCCAGCTTGTGTTTCTTCCAGTCCAGCGTTTCTCATGATGTACTCTGCGTATAAGTTAAATAAGCAGGGTGACAATATACAGCCTTGAGTACTCCTTTTCCTATTTGGAATCAGTCTGTTGTTCCATGTTCAGTTCTAACTGTTGCTTCCTGGCCTGCATACAGATTTTTCAAGAGGCAGGTTAGGTGGTCTGGTATTCCCATCTGTTTCAGAATTGTCCACAGTTTCTTGTGATCCATACAGTCAAAGCCTTTGGCATAATCAATAAAGCAGAAATAGATGTTTTTCTGGAATTCTCTTGCTTTTCCCATGATCCAGCACATGTTGGCAATTTGATCTCTGGTTCCTCTGCCTTTTCTAAAACCAGCTTGAACATCAGAAAGTTCACGGTTCAAGTATTGCTGAAGCCTGGCTTGGAGAATTTTGAGCATTAGGGGGCGCAATTTAACCCATAACAATGCACAATTATGAACAGTGACAAGTGCTATGATGTAGTCTGACCACTAACAGAGAGAATAATATGAAGCCTCAATTTTAAGTTGAGTCAACAGGGAAGGACTACTGAGGAATCAGAAAATAAGAATTAGCCAAATAGGTAAAAGGCTTTCCAGGTGGTGCCAGTGGTAAAGAATCTGTCCGCCAAGGCAGGAGACACGAGCTGGGTCCCTGAATTGGGAAGATCCTCTGGAATAGGAAATGTCAGCCCACTCCAGTATTCTTGCCTGGGAAATCTCATGGACAGGGGAGCCTTGCAGGCCCCACAGGGTCACAAAGAGTCGGGCATGACTTAGCGACTAAACAACAACAACAAGCAGGCAAAGGGGAGTAGATGAGCTGAATGGAATGGCACATGCTAAGGTCCTGAGATATGAAAAAGCTTGATGCACAGACAGAACTGAAACACAACTTGAGCATCTTAGAGTGTAGTGAATGAGAGAAAAGGACTTTCAAGACAAACTCTTACCTTTATCTGAATTTTTAATTTTATTATTTATTTTTTTTTTAGCAATTGTAAGTAATTACCAGAAAATATTGAGGTAAGATAGCATAACTTATAAGGAATATAATCAGTATAGTTTGATGCCTTCCTTGATAGTATGTGTAAAAGATGAGAACACCAGAGGATATTTGCAAGCTAGGATCTGCAAAAGAACAGGGAGAAGGAAAAGGCTGGCATATCAATGACAATATCAGTGGAATCATTAACGACTTGAAGAAACAGGTTGCAAATTTTCATAAGCAGTGGTGATATTCAAGGTGATTTAAGCTAATCCAGTCATAGTTGTCTTTATAATATTTAATAACATTGATGACAATTGATAAATAACCCCAGCCATAGGCCTCCAGTCACTTTGCTGACACCTCTCCTGGAGCATTTCCTAGATGCCCCCAAATTTCAGAATTGAAAGTGTTAGCTTAAGAGATAGCTGGGGCCTGCATTCACTCTGTTGCTTGCTATTCCCCATTCTGATTCATCTACCCATAATGCACTGGACATATCATAGCAAGAAATGTTTACATGTGATAAATATAGAGAGATACATATTTATGTGCATATATAGCTAGAAGTACAGAGTATGTATACATAAATGTGTTTTGCACACCCATATTATGAAAATTAACTTTGAGGGTAAGCTTAAAATTTATTTATTTTTATATGCCTGTTAGAGCCATAATCTGAAATCTTAGCCATTCACTAAAGGTCAAGAGTTGACTGACTAGAAAGTTGTAGAGGCTAGAGATAAGTGTTTCTGGGGAAATAAGCCCTGCAGCAGAAAATCCGGCAGTTGCTAAATTGGCCTTGATTCGGGCAGGTAATCCACATCCAAATTGGCCTCATTCCATAGAAAAAGATTAGAAGTCAGAGGCTTCAGACAGAGGCAGTACCCAAGGATGAGAAAAATAATTGCATGCCATTTACAGGAGAGCATCCCAGGGAAGAGAAACAAGATCCACTCCATATGGGAGGGACTTGCCGACGCTGGACTCAGGATAGGTCCTGATGTAAGTAAAGGAGTGGTAGGCTTACACTGAAAGTAGGACACATTGACTGTAATAAACAGGGAAATAATCAACTCTTACAGGTTTACACAGAGAGGAAATATACCCTCACTTAACTTAAAGGTTCAGAAGGGTAGAGCTTTAGCAGCAGCTTACTCAGATAACCCCTATCTCTGCCACCTGCTCTCACCCCTTGCTGGTGAGCACTTTGCCTGCTGGCCTTTCCTCTGCCTGCTTTCCTCACTGGGTGAAAATGATGACTTTTGGATTCATATCCACCTATGCAGTAGTCAGAGGACACTGGAAGCTGTCTTCCAATGGTTGTGTATTTTTAAGAACAGAAAAACTTTCCCAGAATGCCCAGCAAACATCTCCTTGTGTATCGTTTTTCTAGTTTGGAAGGTATGCCCATCTTGAACTAATCCCTGTATCTGTTTAGTAATGCAACAGTTGGCCTTGGTTTGAGTGCCTGACTTCACCCCAAACAGGGAATGAGATTACTTTTAAATCCATTTAGTCCACTCCCAGCTTTCTTACCAAAAGTTATTTTTAAGTTATTTGGGAGTGGGCCATTTGATTAGGTCCTCTCTCAAATATCTTTGAAAGTGAAGAATCAGAAAAGGATGTGGTGCCCTAGTATTAGGGTGTGTCAGATAGACATGCAGCACACCTATGGACCCCTTATCTTTGACAAGGAGGCAAGAACATACCATGGAGAAAAGACAATCTCTTCAACAAGTGGTGCTGGGAAAACTGGTCGCCACTTGTAAAAGAATGAAACTAGAACACTTTCTAATACCATACACAAAAATAAACTAAAAATGGATTAAAGATCTAAATGTAAGACCAGAAACTATAAAACTCCTAGAGGAAAGCATAGGCAAAACACTCTCTGACATAAGTCACAGCAGTATCTTCTATGACCCACCTTCCAGAGTAATGGAAATAAAAGCAAAAATAAGAAAGAAAGTGAAATCACTCAGTCGTGTCTGACTCTTTGCAACCCCATGGACACCAGGCTCCTCTGTCTATGAGATTTTCTAGGCAAGAGTACTGGAGTGGATTGCCATTTCCTTCTCCAGAGGATCTTCCCAACCCAGGGATTGAACCCAGGTCTCCCGTGTTGTAGACAGATGCTTTACCATCTGAGCCACTAATGGAACCTACTTAAACTTAAAACCTTTTGCACAATGAAGGAAACTATAAGCAAGGGGAAAAGATAGCCTTCAGAATCTGAGAAACTAATAGCAAATGAAACAACTGACAAAGAATTAATCTCAAAAATATACAAGCAGCTCATGCAGCTCAATTCCAGAACAATAAAAAGCCCAATCAAAAAAATGGGCCAAAGAACTAAACAGACATTTTTCCAAAGAAGACATACAGATGGCTAACAAACACATGAAAAGACGGTCAACATCACTCATTATCAGAGAAATGCAGATCAACACCACAATGAGGTACCATCTCACGCTGGTCAGAATGGCTGCTACCCAAAAGTCTACAAACAGTAAATGCTGAAGAGGGTGCGGAGAAAAGGGAACCCTCTTACCGTGTTGGTGGGAATGCAAACTAGTACAGCCACTATGGAGAACAGTATGGAGATTCCTTAAAAACCTGGAAATAGAACTGCCATATCACCCAGCAATTCCACTGCTGGGCACACACACTGAGGAAACCAAAATTGAAAGACACACGTGTACCTCAATGGTCATAGCAGCACTGTTTACAATAGCCAGGACATGGAAACAATCTTGATGCCCATCAGCAGATGAATGGATAAGAAAGCTGTGGTACATATACACAATGGAATATTTCTCAGCTATTAAAAAGAATGTATTTGAATCAATTCTAGTGAGGTAGATGAAACTGGAGCCTATTATACAAAGTAAGTCAGAAAGAAAAACACCAATGCAGTATATTAATGCATATATATGGAATTTAGAAAAATGTTAATGATGACCCTATATGCAAGACAGCAAAAGAGACCCAGATGTAAAGAACAGACTTTTGGACTCTGTGTGAGAAGGTGAGGGTGGGGTGATCTGAGAGAATAGCATTCAAATATGTGTATTACCATATATTGCCAGTCTAGGTTTGATGCATGAGACAGGGTGCTCAGGGCTGGTGCACTGGGACAACCCTGAGGGATGGGATGGGGAGGGAGGTGGGAGAGGGGTTCAGGATGGGGGACACCCATGGCTGATTCATGTGAATGTATGGCAAAAACCACTGCAATATTATAAAGTAATTAGACTCCAATTAAAATAATTAATTAAAAAAAAGAGATGCAGACACCAAGACGATATTAGAAACATCAAAGATTTATGTAGGATATACCTATAAGAGATAAAGGGTCGAGGAAAAGAGAAAGGCTCCAGAGTGCAATGTGGCTCTAAACCTAAGAGAGGGCAGGAAAGGAAACAGGGCTCAGGACACAGTTCAGCCTTGAAAAATTCAGGCCAGAAGGGAGCCCCAGGGCAAAGACAACTGTTTGGAGAGTCTCGTGTGGGCAGAAATAGCCCAGCTCTAGTCCTTCTGCCAGGCTCAGTCACTGGCTGTGAGCAGCCCAGGGACAGCATCTGGAGGTGTCTGCTAACTAGGCTTCTCATAGCAGGTCAGCTTTTGGAAGGAGATTGATGTGACACACTTAGCTGCTGTGTAAAGGACTGTCACACAGTCCTTCTCTACTTTTCAGTTTCTGGGACATATAACAAATAAGATTTTACCAAAATTTATTCAGTGACAATGATTAATTCTCTTACTCTTTCACTTAGAGGCACCTTGTTAAACAGAAAGGTTTGGGAAAATTTAACTATTGCTAATTTAAAATAAAACGGCCCTTATAATAAATTTTGATTAAGTGCATTAATCTTACATATGTTAACCATATCTTTGTCATAAGTTTGGAGTTAAGACTTAGCTCATTTACTTTACGTCCGTCTGTCATATGATCTAACTGGCAAAACCAGCCCTCATGGTCAAATCAGTTAGACTTTCTGTAAGAAATCCTTTCAATTCGCAGAAACATATAAGTTTGTATTTTTATGGTAATCATCTTCTTTCTGAATTCTAAGATAGGTACATGAGAGATACATAATAAATGGAAGGATGGGTTCACAGATAGATAGATAGATCGGTCTTGCTACCAGTTTGTTATTTGGATAAAGTAAAACAGCTCAACTTTCAATATTTCTTATAATAAATTCTTTGCTTTGCTTTCCCGGCTCATGATAAAGAATCAGCCTGCAATGTGGGAGACCCAGGTCCAGTCCCTGGGTCAGAAAAATCCCCTGGAGAAGGGAATAGCTACCCACTCCAGTATTCTTGCTTGGAGAATCTCATAGGCAGAGGAGCCTGGTGGATTACAGTCCATGAGGTTGCAAAGTCAGACGCTACTTTTCATGAGATATTTACACTGGAGAAATGCTTTCTTTCATGATCATCCAGAGATGGATAAGATGAGGTCATGAAGTAAAATTACATAATTCCACCTCACCCAACATTCTGAACATCTCTGCATTGACAAGAATACAGCATTTTAAATTGCATGCATTTTTATACATATATAGACCGTTTGTTTAATAACTAGTGGATTTGTACCCTTGGGAAATTAACCATAGTAAAATTCAGTTTTGTAAGAGATATACACTTCTTTATAAAGTGGGACAAGACCAACTGTAAAAGGGAGATAAAAAAAAAAAGTGGGCCTGACTTCTAGAAAAGTTTTAGAAGTCTAAAACTTCTCAAGGAGTTTTAGAAGTCCCATGGACTTGTTTGGCAGTCTCCAAATATAGGTACACCAAAAACTACTGTCCAATTGCACTCAACTCACATGCTAGCAAGGTAATGCTCAAAATCCTTCAAGCTAGGCTTCAACAGTACATGAACGGAGAACTTCCAGATGTTCAAGCTGGATTTAGAAAAGGCAGAGGAACTAGAGATCAAATTGCCAACATCCACTGGATCACAGAGAAAGCAAGGGAATTCCAGGAAAACATCTCCTTCTGCTTTATTGACTACTCTAAAGCCTTTGACTGTGGATCACAACAAACGGTGCAAAATTTTGAAAGGGTTGGGAATACTAAACCACCTTATCTGCCTCCTGAGAAACCTGTATGCAAGTCAAGAAGCAAGTTAGATGAGGGATAGAACAATGGACTGGTTCAAAACTGGGAAAGGAGTACATCAAGGCTGTATATTGTCACCCCCTTATTTAACTTATATGCAAAGTGCATCATGCAAAACGCCGGGCCAGATGCACTGCAAGCTACAATCAAGATTACTGGGAGAAATATCAACAACCTCAGATGCATATGCAGATGATACCACTTTAATGGCAGAAACTAAAGAGTGTCTTGATGATGTTGAAAGAGGAGAGTGAAAAAACTGGCTTAAACTCAGTATAACGAAGATCATAGCATCTGTTCCCATCATTTCATAGCAAGAATGGGGCAAAAGTGGAGAGAGAGACAGATTTTATTTTCTTGAGCTCCAAAATCACTGCAGATGGTGACTGCAGCCACAAAAGTAAAAGGTGCTTGCTCTTTGGATGGAAAGCTATGACAAACCTAGACAGCATAATAAAAAGCAGAGACATCACTTTACCGACAAAGGCTTGTATAGTCCAAGTTATTGTTTTTCCAGTAGCTATGTATGGATGTAAGAGGTGGACCGTAAAGAAGGCTGAGCGCTGAAGAATTGATGGCTTTGATTTGTGGCGCTGGAGAAGACTCTTGAGAGTCCCCTGGACAACAAGGAGATCAAACCAGTCAATCCTGAAGGAAATCAACCCTGAATATTCATTGGAAGCATTGATGCTGAAGCTCCAATACTTTGGCCACCTGATACAGAAAACCAGCTCATTGGAAAAGACTATAATGCTGGTAAAGATTGAGGGCAGGAGAAGGGGGCGACAGATGACAAGATGGTTGGATGGCATCACTGACTCAATGGACTTGAGTTTTAGGAAACTCTGGGAGATAATGAAGGACAGGGAATCCTGACTTGCTACAGCCCATGAGGTTGCAAAGAATCAGACACGACTTAATGCCTGAATAACAACAAAAAATGCCCCTGTGATTTTGCTCATTTTTCTTTCTACTAATGAATTATTTCCTCCTGCCTTTCAAACTCATACTCGACCTTTAAGACTGACCTCAATTTTACTCAGTTTTTTATGAATTTTCGTATCATCACCAAGAGTCAGAGTTCCTTCCACCCTCCCATGACACATTATAGCTAGGTTTGTTTGTTTATTTATTTAAATTTTTTCAACTTTATGATTTACACATAAAATTAAAGCTATGTAAGTGCATTTGACGATTTGAAATATGTGTACATTTGAAAAGATTCCCTGGCTTATTGCACTTAGTATAATGCCCTCAAGATTCATCTTTGTTTTCGCAAATGGCAGGATTTTCTTTCTTTCTTTATTTATTAAGGCTGAATAATGTTCTATTGTATATCTATTCATCCGTCAGTGTACACTTAGGCTATTGTGAGTAACGCTACAATGAACATAGAGGTACACATTTAAATTCCCAGATACTGATTTTGCTTCTTATGGATATAAACTCAGAAGTGAAACTGCTAGATCCTTTGTGAGTTCTATTTTTTTTTTTTTGGGTGAGGAACTTTATACTGTTTTCTATAGTGACTGTACCAGTGTATGTTCTCACCAACAGTACACACACTCCATTTTCTCCTTGCCAGAAGTAGTTGTCTCTTGTCTTTTTGATTAGATATCCTGACAAGTGTGAAGTGATATTTTGTTTTGTTTTTGACTTGCGTTTCCCTGATGATTAGTGATAATGAGCATCTTATCTTACCTGTTGACCATCTATATGTCTTCTTTGGAAAAATTTCTATTCAGGTCCTTGCCTTATTTTTTAATCACATAGTTTGGATTTTGGCTATTGAGTTGTGTGGATTTCTTATATATTTTTGGATACTAACATCTTATCAAATATGTGGCTTGCAAATATTTTATAGATTGTCTTTTCATTTTGTGTCTTCCTTTGTTGTACAGAAGCTTTTTAGTTTGATGCCCATTTGGTTATTTTTCTTTTGTTGTCTTTACTTTTGATGTCAGATCCAAAAAGTCATTGCCAAGACCAATGGCAAGGAACCTATGTTTTATGTTTTCTTCTAAGAGTTTTACTGTCTTGGGCCTTATATTCAATTCTGTAATCTGTTCTGACTTGATTTCTATATATCATATAAGAGAGGTAGTCATTGGTATTCTTTTGCACCTGGCTCTTCAGTTTTCCCAACACCATTTATTAGAGAGACTATCATTTCCCCATTGTACATTCTTGACTTCTTTGTCAAAAATTAATTAACCATATATGCATGCATTTAAAGGTTTATTTCTTGTCCTGTCCCACTGTTCCTGAAATCTGCTTGTCTATGTCATCCTGAGAATAAAATCACAGTAATAATAATTATTCTCTAATTCTCTGCCTCATATTTTCAACCTCAAACTGTACTGGTTTAAAGGGTTTAGAGAAAATAAGGTGATTCTGTGCATAACAAACTGAAGTTACATTTAAATTGGAGACTGCAAGATTAATTAAGAATTTGTTGCCATAGCACAGATGAGAGATTACTCAGATCTTAACTAAAGTGGTAGCATAGAATTTGAAAGGAGTTGCTAAAATGTGAGGAAAAAGAAGTCAGTTTTGTTTTGAAAGCAAAAGGAAGGACCGAGTTTCAGAATAAATTAAAAACAAAATAATGTGAATTGCTTCAGAGCCAACATATAGGAATGGACCTACTGAACTTGGCAACTAGGAAGTTAATACTGACTATAATAAAAGGAGCTTCCCTGGTGGCCCAGACAGTGAAGAATCTGCTTGCAACACAAGTGACCTGGGTTTGATCCTTGGGTTGGAAAGATCCCCTGGAGTAGGGAATGGCTACCCACTTGAGTGTTCTTGCCTGGAGAATTCCATGGACAGAGGAGCCTGTAGCCCAGATGGGCTACAGCCCATGGGGTCACAAAGAGTCAGACACAACTGACTGATCAACACACACACATATAATAAACAGTTTTGCTTATTAAATTAAATTAAATTACAATGGATGTAATTTACTGCAACTCAGTGGCTGGTCAAATAACATACTTAGCTTCAAGGAAAACTGGAGAATATAATATTTATTTGTATATGCAATTTCCATAGAATAATATCAAAGTTCCATTACTAAGAAAAGGGGAAGGCTAGATATGAGGTAGATTACTAGCAATACTACAATAAATTCCATTTCCTATCACCAGGAGTTTGGTGCAGTAGATCATAGACTGAAAGACTAAGTGTTCTGAGATGTTTGTAAGCTTGATCCCAGACTTCATGCCTTGACCAGAGTCACTCTTGAAGGACATATGGTTTCTTTCTCCGTTATTTGTTTCTTCTAAATTATCATTGTAGTCAGTTAATTTTGTCTTTTGAAATTATTATAAAATATGAGTATTTTCTAGAGAAACATCAAGTAAGTTATCTTTTCCCTTTCCCTTCTTCCTCTTTTTCTCTTTATTATCATCCTTTCTTAAACTCATTATTTTTTTGAAGTTTCATGCTCTTATGCATTTCTGTCAGGTTGGAATGCATTCCACTCTAAAGAATTCAGATCTGACACTTAAAGGAAGGGAAAATTGGTGCAATAATCAAGGTGTCTTTGGAGAGAAATTTTTTTGTTTATCACAAAGCCCTAAAGAACTCAAGATGGCTTGATGGCATAATTCATATCATCCAGTAAACTTGAAAGGACTAAAATGGAAAATGTAAGCCAAAGAACTATAATTACCCACTGCAAAACTTTAAGATGGAAAAATATATAATAGCTATATTTTCTTTTTTTTTAAAGATCTTAGCATGTACAGTTTACTTTATTTTATTTTTTTATTATAGAAAGATATTTTTATTTATGAAGCTCTTATACTGAGCCATTTTCTCTAGCTGAATGTTCCGTTACTGATGTGATGAAAATCATGAAGAATTCTATTTAGGAAGTTAGTAGTTTTTCCTCTTGAAGGCAAGGCTGCAAATACTTGAAAATTTGGGGGTAATTCCTTTAAAAAAAATCCCCAAACTCTGCTACAGATAAACTTTATAATCTTTTTCAACTAAGGAGCATAATATATTATATAGTCAAGACATAGGGCCCTAAAAGCTGTAGAGAAAATTTAACTTAGTCTCCGAGTTTATGAAGAAACTGTGAACCAAGGTCTCAGTCAGTAATAGCTCTAAATTAGTACCCAATACAGGGTGCTATTTCACCCATAGTCAGGATTCAATTTCACCCATAACCAGGATTCACAGGTCCAAGAATCAAGCGACAGAAATAGAGATGGCACCACTCCCTATTACTCCTAGTGACCCACAAGCAAAATTTTTGCTTTCTGTCCTCACAGCTTTATGTTCTACTGGCTTAGAGGGGTTAGTTCCAAAACGAGGAATATTTCCATCAGGAGACACAACAATAATTCCATTGAACTGGAACTTTAGACTGTTGCTTGACCACTGAGGGCTCCTCATGCCTTTGAATCAATAGACAAAGCAGAGCGTTACTATACTTGCTGTCTGACTATGAAGAGGAAAGTGGACTTTAATAGAGATAAGAAAGAGTACGTCTGGAACATAGAAGACGCCTTAGGACATTTTGATAGTGAAAGGTTGTTGCTGAACCATGAAAGGCACTGGGATTCTTGGCCTCCAGAGGAAAAGAATTCAACCCAGGGCCAGAGACAAGGCTTGATTGCTCAGAGCCTTTGTGTTATCAAGTTTTATTAAAGTATAAAAGAGACAAAGAAAGCTTCTGACATAGACATCAGAAGGGGGCAGAAAGAGTGCCCCCCCACCCCGCTAGTGTTTAATGGATGTTATATAGCTATCAGCAGTCTGCTAATTAAAGAAAAGAAATGTTTCAAAACTCTGAGAATGGCACTAGGTGAGTCATCCTGGGCCATAAAAGGATTTACGTGAATCTTAAAGAAACGCAGATTTCCATACAAATATATAGTTTCGTTAACATAGATTAGGAGAACAATGTATGAGTATGACATACTGGTTTGTCAAGTTGGTTCTGAGCCTAAATCTGAGCCTTTAGGCAGAACTGGGCTCCAAAATCACTGCACATGGTGACTGCAGCCATGAAATTAAAAGACGCTTACTTCTTAGAAGGAAAGTTATGACCAACGTAGATAGCATATTGAAAAGCAGAGACATTACTTTGCCAACAAAGGTCCATCTAGTCAAGGCTATGATTTTCCCAGTGCTCATGTATGGATGTGAAGGTTGGACTGTGAAGAAAGCTGAGCGCCAAAGAATTGATGCTTTTGAAATGTGTTATAGAAGACTCTCGAGAGTTCCTCGGACTGCAAGGAGATCCAACCAGTCCATTCTAGAGGAGATCAGTCCTGGGTGTTTATTGGAAGGACTGATGCTGAAACTGAAACTCCAGTACTTTGGCTACCTCATGTGAAGATTTGACTCATTGGAAAAGACCCTGATGCTGGGAGGGATTGAGGGAAGGTGGAGACAGGGACGACAGAGGATGAGATGACTGGATGGCATCACCGACTCCATGGACATGAGTCTGAGTGAACTCTGGGAGTTGGTGATGGACAGGGAGTCCTGGCGTGCTGTGATTCATGCAGTCGCAAAGAGTCGGACATGACTGAGCGACTGAACTGAACTGAACTGAGGCAGAACTAACTTGAAGATAGAGTCTAGGGTAAATGCATAGTACATTAACATAGCTTAAGACAAATATTTCCTTAAGAAAAATGCATTGGTTAGCTCAAGGTTTGAGAGAAGTTAAATGCAGGTGGAACCAGGTGTCAATATGGCAACATAGAACTTTAAGAGAAACCTCTTTTTAAATCTGTATAGAGAAGGGGAAAAAAATTAACACTAGCTTGTTTCCTCCTGCCACTTAAGAGAGAGATAAAAAATGTCTGACACTTGCAGCCTATTTCCTCTGTTTGGAGACCCCTGGCCTTCCTGCCTGTTACCCTCTCAATAGTACCGTGTCCCTGTGACACGGCAATGTGTTGTATGTCATAGAAAACTATGACAGTCTGATTCAAGGAGGGATACCAATGGCCCGGACCTTTTAAGAATGAAGTTTTCAGTCACCTACCAGATAAAAACTTCAACCAGTCAAGCTGCTTGCTGAAGGCAAAGAGAATACAGAATAGGTAGGTTAAAGCATCTGCCTTCAATGCAGGGGACCTGGGTTCGATCCCTGGGTTGGGAAGATCCCCTGGAGAAGGAAATGGCCACCCACTCCAGTATTCTTGCCTGGAGAATCCCATGGACAGAGGAGCCTGTTAGGCTACAGTCCACGGGGTTGCAAAGAGTCGGACACGACTGAGCAACTTCACCTGATCGAAGAAGGTAGTTATAAATACCAGGTACAACCACAACCGTATAACCAGTTACCAACATGAGGACCATCATTGTCATGAGTATTACTCCCTTATTTTGTTATTAATGTTTGGGTATCTGTATTTAAAGCAAATGTCTTTGTTTTCTTCCCTCTTTTATTTTTTACCATGTCACATCAGATGTACTGAATCTATATTACAGTATTTAAATGTTGTTAGACAAGATGTTTAAGTTATAAAATAGCAAGGAGAATAGTAAGCATTATCCAAGGGCTTTGCATCTTCTGGGGAAAGGATGAACATGCTGTTTGTTATACACAGGATACTTGTATCATGACAGGCAAAAGAAGGATGCGGTTATTGTCTTTATTGGGACTTAAGTGTGGTTTAGGAGATACATGAGGGGCTCAAGATGACCAAAAGTGGACTTGTGATGGCTGATTTTGAGTCAACCTGGTTGGACCACAGAGACACAGAAGATTGTAAGAGAATATTGTGAACAGCTGTATAACAAATTGGGGCTTCCCAGATGGTGCTAGTGGTAAAGAACCAGCTTGCAATACAGGTAGACGTAAAAGATGTAGGTTCAATTCCTGGGTCAGGAAGATCCCCTGGAGAAGAGCATGGCAACCCACTCCAATATTCTTGCCTGGAGAATCCCATGGACAGAGGAGCCTAGTGGGCTACAGTTCATAGGGTTACAAAGAGATTATACACATGATTGAGGTGTATAACAAATTGGACAGCCTAGAAAAAAATAGATGGATCTTGGAATCATAACAACTTTCTAAGACTGAAGAAAAAGAGAATCTAAATCAACTACTTGTACAGAGATTGAAATAGTAATTAAAAATTTCCTCCAAACCAAAAGTGCAGAACTTTACCAGTGAATGCTACCAGACATTCAAGGATTTAATACCTATACTTCTCAAACTATTCTTAAAAATTGAAGAGGAGGGAACACTTCCTAACTCATTTTATGAAGCCAATATCACCATCATACCAAAACAAAAGACAACACACACACACACATGAACACACGTGCACACACACATTACAGGTCAATGTCTCTGATGAACACAGATACAAAAATCCTCAACAACATACTAACACACTAAATTCAACAATATGAGAAAATGATGATATACCATGATCAAGTAGAATTTATTTTAAGGATGCAAAGATGGTTCAAACCAGTCAACATAAGACACTGCATTAATAAAATAAAGAATAAAAAGCATATGGTAAAAAGCAATCTCAAAAGATGCAGAAATATTTGACAAGATTCAATATACATTTGATAAAAACTCTCAATAAAGAGTATAGAAGGAATATACCTTAGTATGATAAAGACCCTGTATGAAAACACACAGCTAACATCACACTCAATGGTGAAAATTTGAAAGTTATTCCTTTAAGATCAAGACCAAGACAAGGATGCCCACTCTTGCCACTCCTATTCAACATAGTATTGGCAGTCCTAGTCAGAGCAGTTAGGCAAAAATAAATAAAGTCATCCATGTTGAAAAAGAAGATGTAAAACTATTCCTATTGGCAGATGACATGATTTTATGTATAGAAAATCTTAAAGACATCACCAAAAAGCTATTAGAAATAAAAAACAAGTACAGTAGAGTTGTAGGATACAGTATCAATATACAAGATTTGTAACATTTTTATATGCTAACAATGAGCTATCAGAGTGAAAAGACAACCCTCATAATGAGAGAAAATAATAGCAAATGGAACAACTAACAAAGAATTAATTTCCAAAATATACAAGCAGCTCATACAACTCAATATCAGAAAAACAATTCAATCAAAAAGTGGGGAAAAGACCTAAACAGACATTCCTCCAAAGAAGACATACAGATGGCTAACAAACACACGAAAAAGTACTCAACATCACTAGTTATGAGAGAAATGCAAATCAAAACTATAATAAGATAGCACCTCACACCAGTAGAAGAGGAGGGAACACTTCCTAACTCATTTTATGAAGCCAATATCACCATCATACCAAAACAAAAGACAACACACACACACACATGAACACACGTGCACACACACATTACAGGTCAATGTCTCTGATGAACACAGATACAAAAATCCTCAACAACATACTAACACACTAAATTCAACAATATGAGAAAATGATGATATACCATGATCAAGTAGAATTTATTTTAAGGATGCAAAGATGGTTCAAACCAGTCAACATAAGACACTGCATTAATAAAATAAAGAATAAAAAGCATATGGTAAAAAGCAATCTCAAAAGATGCAGAAATATTTGACAAGATTCAATATACATTTGATAAAAACTCTCAATAAAGAGTATAGAAGGAATATACCTTAGTATGATAAAGACCCTGTATGAAAACACACAGCTAACATCACACTCAATGGTGAAAATTTGAAAGTTATTCCTTTAAGATCAAGACCAAGACAAGGATGCCCACTCTTGCCACTCCTATTCAACATAGTATTGGCAGTCCTAGTCAGAGCAGTTAGGCAAAAATAAATAAAGTCATCCATGTTGAAAAAGAAGATGTAAAACTATTCCTATTGGCAGATGACATGATTTTATGTATAGAAAATCTTAAAGACATCACCAAAAAGCTATTAGAAATAAAAAACAAGTACAGTAGAGTTGTAGGATACAGTATCAATATACAAGAATTTGTAACATTTTTATATGCTAACAATGAGCTATCAGAGTGAAAAGACAACCCTCATAATGAGAGAAAATAATAGCAAATGGAACAACTAACAAAGAATTAATTTCCAAAATATACAAGCAGCTCATACAACTCAATATCAGAAAAACAATTCAATCAAAAAGTGGGGAAAAGACCTAAACAGACATTCCTCCAAAGAAGACATACAGATGGCTAACAAACACACGAAAAAGTACTCAACATCACTAGTTATGAGAGAAATGCAAATCAAAACTATAATAAGATAGCACCTCACACCAGTCAGAATGGCCATTATCAAAAAGTCTACAAACAATAAATGCTGGAGAGGATGTGGAGAAAAGGGAACCCTCTTGCATTACTGGTGGAAATGTAAATTGATGCAGCTACTATGGAAGACAGTACGGAGAGTCCTTTAAAAACTAGGAATAAAACCACCATATGACCCAGTAATCCAACTCCTAGGCATATACCCTGAGGGAACAGAAAACTGAAAAAGACACATGTACCCCAGTGTTCATTCCTGCATTATTTGCAATAGCTAGAACTTGGAAGCAACCTAGATGTCCATCAACAGATGAATGGATAAAGAAACTCTGGCACATATATGCAATGGAATACTACTGAGCCATTAAAAGGAATGCATTTGAGTCAGTTCTGATGAGGTAGATGAACCTAAAACCTATTATACAAAAGAGTGAAGTGAGTCAGAAAGAGAAATATAAATATCATGTATTGATGTACATATATATGGAATCTAGAAAGATGATACTGATGTATTTATTTTCAGTGCAGCAACGGAGAAACAGACATAGAAAACAGACCTAAGGACACACAGGGAGGGGAGGAGGCAGAGGATGAGATGTATGGAGAGAGTAACATGGAAATTAACAATACCATATGTAAGATAGAGAGCCAAGGGGGATATGCTGTATGACTCAGGGAACTCAAACAGGGGCTCTCTGACAATCTAGAAAGGTGGGATGGGGAGGGAGATGGAAGGGAGTTTTGGGAGGGAGGGGATATGGGTGTACTTATGACTAAATCTTGATGCATGACAGAAAACTACAAAATTCTGGTAAGCAAATATCCTTCAATTAAAAACTAAAGTGACAAAAAACAGCCCCATTTACAAAAAGAATAAAATACCTAGAAATAAATTTAACCAAGGAAGTGAAAAACCTATACTCTGAAAATTAAAAGACATTGTTGAAAGAAATTGAAGAAGACACCAAAAAAAAGAAAGAAAGATATTCTGTGCTCACGAATTGGAAGAATGAACATTGTCAAGTGTCCATGTTGCCTAAAGCAATCTACTGATTCAATGGAATCCTTATCAAAACCCCAAGGACATTTTTCACAAAAACAGAACCAAAAATTCTGAAACATATATGGAACCACAGAAGACCCTGAATAGCCAAAGCTCTCAAAGACAAAAATGAGCAAAGCTGCAGGTATAACACCTCCTGACTTCAAACTATATCACAAAGTCACAGTAATCAAAATAACATGATACTGACAGGAAATATATATATATATATCAATCAGTGGAACTAAACTGACAGTCTAGAAATAAACCCACCTTTATATGAACAATTAATTTACATTAAGAACATACAATGGAGAAAGGATAGTGTCTTCAACATTATTAGATATTAGAAAAATGCAAATCAAAACCAAATGAAATAGTACCTCAAACCTATCAGAAAGACTATTTTCAAAAAAAAAATAACATGATACTACAGGAAATATATATATATATATCAATCAGTGGAACTAAACTGACAGTCTAGAAATAAACCCACCTTTATATGAACAATTAATTTACATTAAGAACATACAATGGAGAAAGGATAGTGTCTTCAACATTATTAGATATTAGAAAAATGCAAATCAAAACCAAATGAAATAGTACCTCAAACCTATCAGAAAGACTATTTTCAAAAAGGCGAGAAATGACAAATGTTGGTGAGGAGGTGGAGAAAGGAGCCCTCTTGTACAGTTGGTGGGAACCTGAATTGGTCCGGCCAGCATGGAAGACAGAATGGAGATGCCTCCTTAGATTAAGGATAGAAGTACCATATGATTCACCTATCCCATTTCTGGGATATTTATGACTATGAAAAATGAATATGAAAGAATATATTTTCAAAGAATATGAAAAGAGTAATCAAAAAAGATATTTGTACCTCCATGTTCACTGAGGCAGTATTTATGATATCAAGATACGGAAATAATTAAATGCCCATTATGGGATGAATGGATAAAGGTAGTGTTATATGGGTACAGGTGTATATGTATTACCATAAAAAAGAGGAAATCATGCCATTTGTCACAACATGGATGGACCTTGAGGGTATTATATCATGTGAAATACATGGAGCAAAACAATTGCTGTATCATCTCACTCATATGTAGAATATGAAAAGTAATAAGCAAATAAAAACAAAAGAAATGAATAAACCAAATGAAAAAAAATAAGTAGATACAGAGAACAGTGTAGTGGTTACCAGAAAGTAACCACTAGTAAATGGGTAAAGGAATTCAACTATAGGATGACTGATGAAAACTAAATTTTGGGTGGTGAGCGTGTATATATATAGGCTATCCTGGTGGCTCAGATGGTGAAGTGTCTGTCTGCAATGCAGGAGACCCAGGTTTGGTCTGATCCTGGGTTGGAGATCCCCTGGAGAAGGAAATGCAGCCCTCTCCAGTACTCTTGCCTGGAAAATCCCATGGACAGAGGAGCCTGGTAGGCTACAGTCCAGGGGGCTGCAGTCAGACATGACTGAGCGACTTCACTTTCGTGTGTGTGTGTGTGTGTGAGTGTGTGTGTGTGTGTGTACACATTAAAATGAATGACCTACTATAATGTAGTAGGTCAGTGTTACTTCAATTAAAAAATACAGTACAGTCATGGAAACATAAACAATCAGAGAAAGAAACTTTATTACAAATTTGGTAGAGTTAATTTATTCCTTTTAGCTTTCAGAAATATTTCATAAAAGTAGATGGCACAGACTCTAATGTATAATCTTGTTGTGAGTGGGTGGTAATACATTGAGATATCTGACACCCAGTTGTTAGAAGATCAGAAAATGCAAAGTCTAACTGAAAGGCTAATTGTGTTTTGTGTCACATGTGGCATTGCAGCAAAGGGGAGGCACACCGTGGGGGAAGAACACACTTTCTGAAGGCTGAGAACCATTCATTTTGCAGTATGTCCAAACAAATCTTACAGAGAAGAATACATTTGTTCCACCTTCCTTACCTTCATTCAGGAATTTAATAATTCATTCATCAAAAGATCTTTTAAAAGACATGAAAGGAAAATAATTTATTGATATACGATTCCAACAATATTTCTCTGGTTTCAGTACAGGAAGCAAAGACACTGGACGTTGATTGATTCAATGATTATCAGACTCTTCTCTCTTACCACTCAGCTTTTCTTGACTCAACTGCTAGGTTGCACTTTCAAGAGCTGTTATCAACTAGATGTATGGCTCTCAGTCTTTTGAATCCAATGTGGTTGAAACAATCAAACAGGATGCTGTACAGAGGGTAAAGAGGTGGAGAAAGTCATCCACTAACTCCAGATATTTATGGGTCGCTGCCCTCACCAGCATACAGGCTGCAGAGCTCCATCACTGCTATTTTTCAAGCTCATAACTCTTTTGGGTTATGGCCCCAATAAGTCTGATACAGAATTTTGATAGCAATATAATATTGATTCTGAAATGATGTGTTTTAAATACTGTATACTTGATCCTTGGAAGCCTGGTTGCCTCAACAAATTTGTTGGCTATAAACTATTCTTTTTCTTTTTTTCCATTGTGAATCTTGAGTAAAATCAAAGGCTATGAGATCACAGTCCTCTTTCAGAAAAAAAACACATTAGGGTTAGGTAACCCTGTTTGATTTTATTAGTAACAATGGATAATATTTTTCATAATGGATAAAAATGTTAATGTGTCAATAAATTTACACACATAAAAGTCTTTACTTGATGAGACCAAAGCAATTATTATTATTATTTTTAAATAAGCGGAAAAGTGAAATTCTGTGTATTATCTCGCATAGCAGTCAGTATGATTCACACCAAAGTCTGTGCTCTTAGTGTTAGTCTCTCGGTCGTGTCTGACTTTTGCAGTCCCATGGACTATAGCCCTCCAGACTCCTCCGTCCATGGAATTCTCTAGGCAACAGTACTGAGGTGGATAGCCATTCCTTTCTCCAGCAGATCTTCCCCACCCAGGGCAAGAACCCAGGTCTCCTGCATTGCAGGCAGATTCTTTATCACCAGAGCTACCAGAGAAGCCCCCTCCTAAAAAGTGCCTTCCCTGTAGAGAACTCCAGGTCTTTGTTTGATAAGCACAAGTTACTCGGCATTTCCCCAAAGCATTGGGTCTACAGTGGTGGGGAGCCTTGGCATTCTCCAGCTAAATGCCTTGGAAAAGGATGAGGGTGTCAGGCACTAGGAGGAAGAGGCACTGCTGCCAGCCATAGCCAGGATCTTTCCCCTTTAGAAACCCTGCTGAGTGGAAGGGAGGAGGAAATTTCATGTCAACCAGTTTGGTGATCCAACCAGTCCATCCTAAAGGAGATCAGTCTTGGGTGTTCATTGGAAGGACTGATGTTGAAGCTGAAACTCCAATACTTTGGCCACCTGATGCGAAGAGCTGACTCATTTGAAAAGACCCTGATGCTGGGGAAGATTGAGGGCAGGAGGAGAAGGGGACAACAGAGGATAAGATGGTTGGATGGCATCACTGACTCAATGGACACAGGTTTGAGTGGACTCCAGGAGTTGGTGATGGAGAGGGAGGCCTGGCGTGCTGTGGCTCATGGGGTTGCAAAGAGTCAGAAATGACTGAGCAACTGAACTGAACTGAATTCAGTGATCTACCAGGTAGAACTGAGAACTAACTTAGAGTAGATGTGCTTGGATAGGCTTTTATCTTGTAGCTGTGTGAAGTTTCTTCACTTCCTAAAACATATGTATAATTAGGGAATGTGTTAGCTGAATGTTGAACTCAGATTATGTGAGCCTATGAAACATTGCATTTAAATTGTATTGGGTTGGAATATTTTCAATAATTGAAAATATTCATTGGGGTTTTTCTTTAAGATCTTATGGAAAAACCCAAATGAACATTTTGACCAACCCAGTAGTTTCGTCTTACTTTTAACCCAGCCCCCATCTTAGACCAGGTTGTTTCCTTTCTAATACTCAGTTCAGCCTGTGTCTTTTCTTAATGAAAATAAATGCAGTTAAGAGGGAAATGGGGATAGGGAAGGTGCAATTGTCAATACTACGCTACATTACAAGATTTCAGAGAAATTGTGCTGTTCTTCCAAGTTAGTCTTTTTCAAAGTCTCTTAATGTACAAAATGACATTCTGAGCAAAAACCTCAATTCTGACTATTAAGAAGAAGTTTGAAGCAGGCCTATTAGTACTGTTGTGCTTACTGACTTTCAATGACAAGGAGTGCCGAGATATACTTTGTAAATCCAGCATACATGTACTACCTATTTATTGAATGCCATTCAAGATTTCTACTCCGGTTTTGCCATGGTCCTTTGGTAAATATTAGACCACTTTCCTATTGGAGAAGGAAATAGCAACCCACTCCAGTATTCTTGCCTGGAGAATCCCGTGGACAGAGGAGCCTGGTGGGCTGCTGTCCATGGGGTCACATAGGGTCGGACACAGCTGAAGTGACTTAGCGTGCATGCATACACTGGAGAAGGAAATGGCAACCCACTCTAGTATTCTTGCCTGGAGAATCCCAGGGACAGAAGAGCCTGGTGGGCTGCCGTCTACTGGGTCACAGAGTCAGACACAACTTAAGCGGCTTAGCAGCAGCAGCAGCAGCAGCAGACCACTTTCCTACTGATGTTTGTTTTATTTAGTTCATATGAGTGTTCTATTCATGATACCAACAGGGGGTTGTTATTCTAAGTTCTAAATGTGATTTCCTCACTTAATACTGTGGTGCGAAAATGCATTTCATAGACTATTTGCAATCACAGATTATTTCTTCAAATACCAAAGACACTTTAGCTCTAAGGAGCTTACATACTGTATCTTCAAAACCCTTGGATAAAAACATTAGAAGAAAAGAAGGGATTCACTAGTGTTTTTTCAGTGCTCTCCAAACCCCACAGCACTCTACACGAGATTATTCCCAGATTGTCTATGACTCCATATACAACCAGTTCAACTTTTGATTGACTTCGTGAGTCAGTTCAGTGAAACAACCTGTCAGTTTCATATTATATAATGGTCTAACCAATTTGACTGAATTGCTAGGGAGTTTGAAGCAACCAAGCAATCAACCCAGGCAAAGCAGTTAAAGTGATTTTACCTATAGGTACAGTCTGAGCGTTTGATATGAAGTTCTGTAAGTTGGTATGCTTTACCTACACAAAAATTATGTTTTCTTTATTATAAAATATCCCTATTGTTTTAGCCTGTATATTCTTCTAAAGTTAAGTTTACATAGAAACATCCTGAATTTTATTTTTTATTTATTCATATTTTCATTGGTCAGCATAAATTTCCTTTAATAATTTCTCCATTTCCAGTAGAATTTCATTTTTGAGGTTTAACATATCAAACCAGTATAAAGTTTTAAGTTTTAGTAGATCTGGTTTCCCAGTTATTTAAGACAGAAAATGGAAATGCAAAGTTTACTTAAGAAATTTAATTTTCTCTTCTGTAATGTCTGTCTTCCTCCTCTTCATCAATCATCTTCTGCTTGTCTGTCATTTCTTAGTCGACAGGTAGACAGCTGTCTTGTTCCAGATAAACACTTAGCTGACAGAGATTTCTGAATAGATGCTTTTGATTTGCTCTTACAATCTCTAAACAAAGTAAATCATCTGGTGGATACAGAGAATTTCAGAAAACCTCCAAGTCTTCATGAGTCTTTTGTTTATTTTGGTAGATAGCAGTGTAGACCTCTACAGCTTCATTGTGAAATAACATTTCAACAGTGATAGATTCTGAAAATATAGTCTTTATATCCTTTATTTTCTGCTTTTGAAAATTGTCAGTAGTTTCCTTCAGATGATGAGTTGTTCAGATAGCATCCACTGTAGCTCTTCGTAATTCAGTTCCTGCCTGTGAAATAACATGTCAATCAGATGGGTTTCTCTGATGTGATCTTTCTAACTGAGTTAACTGTTTAGCTTCTTGATTCCTTGCTGTTAATGTTGCTTTGAGTCATCTTATTTTGTTTTTACAGTGGTTCCATAAGCTTTCAAAGGTTCAACTAATACTTTGACTTCAAATCTTTCAACTTCTGCCTGTCAGTAATCCTGAAGTCTAGCAAACTCATCAGCAAAGTTTTTCAGAACCCTCTTTAAATTTGGGGTCTCTGTAGAGACATACACATTGATATCATTCACCAGGAGCTCTGCTTTGTGTCACAGTCTGGCAGTTTTCTGCACGTAAGCAGCAGGGATTTGGCACAGCTCCCCAGAATGCTTTTCCACATTTGTGACAGCATCTTGTAATTGTCTGGTTTGAATGTCCTAGTTTCCCAAGCTGAGTCTCAACATCTTGCCTCGTGCATGACTGGAGACTCTGGGCTGTGGCCTAATGACAGGGGCTCCAAGGCACCCAGGCCCATCCTGAATTTTAAGAAAAAATAAGTGTAAAATTAAGAATTTCTAAATTTACCTTTGTGGTTGGTTTAGTCGCTAAGTTGTGTCCCACTTTTGTGATCCCATGGATGATAGCCCGCCAGACTCTTCTGTCCATGGGATTTTCCAGGCCAGAATACTGGAGTGGGTTGCCATTTCCTACTCCAATAGTCTATTGAAAAGGACTCTAATTTGGCAGTAAAATCCAAAATTAATACACAGTACTTTAACAGATATGTATGAAAAGTATGAATAGTATGAATAGTATGAAAAGAATAGTATGAGAATAGTATGAAAAGTATTAATTTTAAAAAGATAAAGTATAAAATATTTACTGAAAACAGTACCTACTAAACAACAACAGTTCAGGTCAAAGCCATCTATTTTTTTCTTTTCTTTTTGTATGAGTTATTTCACAGAGGAACAGCTGACACTCCATGATCGTATGTGATCATCTGAACGTTATGGTTGCTTATTCACTATTCAGAACGCTGAGGCTTATAGGTTGCCACTCCAAGTAAGAATGAATACACTAGGGATAGCCATTTCCAACTAAGATGTAATTTCTGGAAACAGAATTATCATTGAACCTGAAAAAAAAAAAAACCAGACAGCATGTATGGAATAAGGGTTTTCAAAGTATTACTATCAGGGAATGGAGGACAGTGATGCCTGAAAGGTGGGGAGAAATGTAGTATGCTCTATGAACTTCCCTATATTTCTATGTTGAGAGGGCTTCCAGGCCATAGAATATGAACAGAGTCTGGCCAACATCCTGAGTTGAAGAGACAAAGCTGGGAGTTTGAGGAAGAACAACTGCCTAGAGTTTACTTACCCAAAGGGCTGCAGAGGAGAGAGCTGCACAGAAGGAGAACTCAGACATCTGAGCCCATCTCTTTGTTTCTTTAGCAGAGTGGTGAAGAGTGAACAGGGGTGAGGAAACTACCCAAGGCCATGGAAAGAATCACCCGAACGGGTTAAAGATGACAGTCCCTGGCAGGGATATAGGGCTGATTATAGCCTTTCTCTCTCCAGACATACTGAAAAACCTCCCAGGTCATAGGCCATCACGGGGGGCTCCTGGTGTCTTCATCAATTATAGGATA
Organism: Madoqua kirkii; assembly: GCA_006408675.1. NCBI lineage: Eukaryota > Metazoa > Chordata > Mammalia > Artiodactyla > Bovidae > Madoqua > Madoqua kirkii. The sequence goes on from SJYC01034947.1 coordinate 34,958, forward strand.
TTATTGATCTAAAATACTTCTCTAGCCTCACTTAACAAATCTTAAAAGAAAGAACAAACAGTACTCAAGGAAATTAACTGTGACCCAGGACAAAGCTCAAGAATATTTATGACAATACAAAAATACCCAGCATCTAGCAAAGTGAAGCTCACAATGTTGGAATTCAATTAAAAAAAAAAAGATTGAAAAAAATAATAGAGAAGTATGACTCATAATGAGAGGGAAAAAAATCAATCAGTTAAAAGTCTGATGTTACAAATGTTATAATTAGCAAATAAAAACATTTAAATAGTTCTCAAAACCCTATTCTATATGTTCAAAAAGTATAGAAGATATAAAAAAATTTCATTTCTATAAATGTAAATTAAAATGTTTAATAAGAATAACACACTGGATGGGATTTATGAAAAAGCAACATTCCAGATGTAAAAATTTGCAAGCATGAAGACTTGGGAATATGTCTATTTACAGAAATAGAAATAAAGGAGAATTTTTTAAAAACGGATAAAAATCAGTGAGATGTGGAACAATGCTATGTGGCTAATACACTTAATGGAGTGCTCACAGAAGACAGGGACTAAAAAAGATTTGAAGACATAAAGACTGAAAAATTCCAAATTCAGTGAAGTCTGTGATTCCACAGATCAATAATATCAATGAATCCCAAGTACAAGAAACAAGAATAAAACCACAGTTTGTCTAATGATGCATTTATTGAAAACTAATGGTAAAGAGACCAACCTAGATAGCATATTCAAAAGCAGAGACATTACTTTGCCAACAAAGGTCCGTCTAGTCAAGGCTATGGTTTTTCCTGTGGTCATGTATGGATGTGAGAGTTGGACTGGGAAGAAGGCTGAGCACCGAAGAATTAATGCTTTTGAACTGTGGTGTTGGAGAAGACTCTTGAGAGTCCCTTGGACTGCAAGGAGATCCAACCAGTCCATTCTGAAGGAGATCAGCCCTGGGATTTCTTTGGAGGGAATGATGCTAAAGCTGAAACTCCAGTAATTTGGCCACTTCATGCGAAGAGTTGACTCATTGGAAAAGACCCTGATGCTGGGAGGGATTGGGGGCAGGAGGAGAAGGGGATGACAGAGGATGAGATGGCTGGATGGCATCACTGACTTGATGGACGTGAGTCTGAGTGAACTCCAGGAGTTGGTGATGGACAGGGAGGCCTGGTGTGCTGCAATTCATGGGGTCACAGAGAGTCAGACATGCCTGAGCAACTGAACTGAACTAAATGGTAAAGATAAATTTTTTAAATCATACATATGATGAAGAATTTATATCCAGAATATATAGAAACCTCTGAAACTCAATAAAAAGAGAACTCATGTTTTAAAAATGGGCAGGTTTGAATAGACTTAAACAGATATACTATTGAGGCAAATAAGCAAATAAAGCAACACACAGCACAATTCATCATTAAAGAAATGCAAATTAAAATTGCAATGAGGAACCCAACACATATCTGGGAGGATGGCTAAATTTATAAAGACTGAACATTCCAAGTGAATATAGAGTAGCTCGAACTCTTATATAATGCTGAATGCTCAGCTGTGTCCAGCTCCTTGCAACTCCATGGACTCCTCTATCCTTGGAATTTTCCAGGCCAGAATACTGGAGTGGGTTGCCATATCCTGCTTCAAGGGATCTTCTGGACCAGGGATCAAACCTGCGTCTCTTGTGTCTCCTGCATTGGCAAGCGGATTTTTTACCACTAGTGCCACGTGGGAAGTTCCCATATAATGCTGAAGAGCATATAAAATAGTACAATTACTTCGAGAGCTTGGCAGTTTCTTGAAAAATTACACCCACGTGATCTAGATAGTACACTCCAAAGTATTCATTAAAGGACAATAAAAGTCTTTCCACACAAAGACTTGTAGAGTTCTGTTCAAAAAAGCTTTATGTTTAATTGCCAAAATCTCTAAACAAATCAAACAAGTGAATAGATAAACTTGTATTTTATATGTTTGTCACATAATTTTACATACATATTATTTTATATATTAAATATTTATAAAATTAATATAATTTATACATGGGTATAACATTAATATAATTATTCTATGAAAAAATTTATATAATGGAATTCTGCTCAGCAATAAAAATGAGTGAACTGTTGGTATATTCTACACCATGAATTAATCTCCAAATAATTATGCTGAGTGAATGAAGCAAGCAAAAATAGAGTATACTCAACATAATTCTATTTATATCAAATTCTAGGAAGTGCAAACGAATCCAGAGTGACAAATTAGTCTGTAATCTAAAGTGACAAATTACTCTGGGGACAGGGTATGTGGGTGGAGTGAGGAGAGGTTGGAGAGAGCATTTATAAAAACATAAGGAAATCTTTGGGAATGATGGACATGTTCATTACTCTGATCATATTAATGGTTTCATGGGTGTAAACATACGTCAAAACTCATCAAATTGTACACTTAAAATATGTGGTGTTTGTTGTATGCTAATGTAACATCAATAAAGAAATTAAAAAAATAAGTATACTTAGGAATACATAGCTTTTCTATCCCTCACTACCCCTGTTAACACTCTTAGAAAGTGCTGTCTTGGATGGCAAACTGTAAGTGGTAACAGTGGCAAATTAAAAGATACGTGTTCTCCTTCATTTTTGTGTGGGTGCCCAGTCTTGTCCGACTCTTTGTGGCCCCATGGACCCCTCTGTCCATGAAATTTTCCAGGCAAGAATACTGGAGTGGGTTGCCATTTCCTACTCCCGGGGATCTTCCTGACCCAGGGATTGAAACCATGCCTCCTGTGTCTACTGCATTGGCAGGCAGATACTTCACCCCTGAGCCATCTGCAAACCCTGACATTACTATTGTCTTATTCGATGTTACAGATGATTAGATATCTTTCTATATACACATTTTAGGGGCTTCCCGGGTGGCACTAGTGGTACCAGTGTAGGAAATGTAAGAGACCCAGGTTCAATCCCTGGGTTGGGAAGGTCCCCTGGAAAGGATATGGCAACCCACTCCAGCATTCTTGCCTGGAGAATCTCATGGACAGAGGAGCTCGGCAGGCCACAGGCCATAGGGTCACACAGAGTCAGATGTGACTGAAGCCACTTATGTGTACACATGCATACACATTTTAATCATCTTTGAAACTTCTTCAATGGAATGTTTCTATTGGAGCTGCTATTTTGCCAATAACTAGTTATGTTACTGGCATAACGTATCTGTCCTCTCCTGGTCCTAGCTCTGGAAGCCAAAGGAAGAAAAGCTTCTTCTCTGATGACTCACCAATCAGATTTCATTATGCAGCCAACTCTTCAGCACTGGCATCATTTATTCCATGCTACTTGCCAGAGAAATTGTTCTTTGGGAAGTTTAAAACTTTTTGTGGAAACATTTTTGTCATTAAAAAACCAATTCACATTTCTTATAGAAAATTTCACAAAATACCCCTCCCCTAAATTTTAAGTATACTATATAATTATAACTGCTCTTTTATGAAAAATCACATTTATATGTTATGAGAATGCTCTATAAAGTTATGTAACTGGCTTTTTTCACTTTATATGAAATGACAGTTTTTATACTAAAATTTTAATGGCTGTCATAAATTTAATCATTTAGATATACCATGATTTTTCACCTATCTCCTGTGTTTAGACACTTGTGTAGTTTTAAATGGTTTACTGCTATAGATAACATTACATCATTCACATTTTGATAAAACTGTTTTCTTGGGGAAAAATGCTCTATAAAGTTATGTAACTGGCTTTTTTCACTTTATATGAAATGACAGTTTTTATACTAAAATTTTAATGGCTGTCATAAATTTAATCATTTAGATATACCATGATTTTTCACCTATCTCCTGTGTTTAGACACTTGTGTAGTTTTAAATGGTTTACTGCTATAGATAACATTACATCATTCACATTTTGCATAAAACTGTTTTCTTGGGGAAATTTCTCTGAAATGGCATTCTCTTCTTAAGCACATCCATAATCTAAAAATTCCTCTTTCTGGTTCAAGAATTCATTATTATCTACTGAACATTTACTATGCAAGATACTATATAGTAGAAGATAAGGACCTGAATGCAGTCAAGTCCTACAGAAGCTAAAGGAAGAAGAGATGACCAGAGGAGTTTCAAAGTAATAAGTTTAAATCTGAATTTGAAATCTCTTAAACAGTATTTTAAAAATACCAAATATGGTATCAGAAGAAGAATGGTTGAGTGTGCTGTGTATCCTTCTGCGGGAATTCTATGCTCTCTGTTTGGCTGTTTCCCTAGGAGGCCCCATTAGCATCAATGTAACTTGAATCACAGGTTCATACGCTAAATAAAAATTACTTCTCAGTATGGCTGGAGTTTTGTTTTTATTGTTGTGTTGCTGCGATCCCATGGACTGTAGCCTGCCAGGCTCCTCTGACTGTGGGGTTTTCCAGGCAAGAATACTGGAGTGGGTTGCCATTTCCTTCTCCAGGGGATCTTCCGGACCCAGGGATTGGACCCTCATCTCCTGCACTGGCAGGCACGCTCTTTACTTCTGCAGCACTAAGGAAGCCTGACTTAATGTCTACCTTGCTGATTTTAACGTTCATAGAAATGATACCAAGATGACAGTTTTTGAGCTCCAGTTAGTATGCAAAAAAAATCCACATAAACTTCAAAAATTAGAGAATTTCATAAAATTAAAATTATGTATTTTTATTTTTTCAATGTGTGTAGAAATTTACTACCACAGAATTCAGATTTTATTATAAACACATTTTATTGGAAAGTGTGTTGTTGAAAATATTTGCAAAATCATTAGTGGTGTTGAGTAGGCAAGAATGAACCATATAGTAAAGGATAAAAAAAAGAGAGAAAAAGAGCAGTCAGAGGCAAATTAAAATCCTGACTGAATCAGCACAGTATCGGTAATAATGTTATATTGATATCAGTGAAAAGACAAATATTAAAATGTACATTGAGGGTTATTTGGTTCACTACTGTGAAACTTTGAAAATGCTGAAAAACGGACCATTCACTTTGAAATGCTCAGAGAATTTTGATAACAGTGGACTTTGTGAATAATATCTGATTATGTAGAGAAGGGAATAATGGAGCTGGGCTTCCCAGGTGGTGCTAGTGGTAGAGAATCCACCTGCCAATTCAGGAGACATAAAAGATTAAGTTCAGTCTCTGGATCGGGAAGATCCCCTGGAGATGGGCATCGCAACCCAATCCAGTATTGTATTCTTGCCTGGAAATCCCATGGACAGAGGAGCCTGGCAAGCAACAGTCCATAGGATATCAAGAGTTGGACAGGAGTGAAGCGACTTAGCACACACACACATAATGGAGCTAAGGAAAAATACTGGAACTTATTCTATTCTGGACTGTAGTAAAGGCTGGGATTATGTGGACGGAGGGACAGATGGCCATTTAGTCTTCAGTATTCAGAATTCAGCAGGAAACTACTAAAGGGTTGTTACTATCATTAGTCTTCTAAAAGCAGCTGTGAATAAGATAGAAAATGACTCATAAATACAGACACTGGTTCTGCCACTCCCTCTCCTACCAGCCCTAACAGACATTCTCAATCGATTGTGAATTTTTCCCCATTAAACCTAACAGGAGCTTGGAATCCTTCGTAATGTAATACCACACGTGTGTTCACTACCCACAGATGGGCTTTAAAGCTATTTAATATAGCTTCCAAATCTGAGACATATTGCTGTTTCAGTTTTCTCATTACCTGCTTATTTGATAGAGCTCTTGTGAAGGATACATCAAATAGTTCATGTTAAAGTACATTGTTAATAAAATGCTATAAACTGTTAATATAGAGATGACAGCTAGGATGATTATTTGTTTATGGTTATAAAAATGTGGCTAATGCACAAACAAGCTAAATTCCTTTACCTACAGCCTAGAAGCCCTTCCTGTAGGCAGACTTTTTTGTTAGAGTCACATTAAGTCTATTGCACATGTGTTTTCCATTATATGGTGTGCTTCCTAAGGGCAAGGCAGAGTGTATGTCTTTCATCTTTGTATTTCTGGGCTCGGTATAACATTAAAAATATAGAATGTGCTCAATGCTTGTGGAGCTAAAATTAGAAAATAAAGCTAGATAATTCAAACTCGCCATTCACTTTTACTACAATCTCAGATGAGGCCGGCAATTCAGAGCTTTACCTTCCATCTACATTAAGCATTTTCCAGCCACTGTGAGTTTGGATTTTATATAGTTTAGTCTGGATGTTTTTGTCCAATTCTGGGGTGATATTTATAAGCCAACACATATGATATTCTTCTAAATTATGTAATAATGTGCTTGAATTTTGCTGGAGATGGTTCCCAAAAGATAAGTATTAATCCGACCACAAATATGTTTACTTTCTGAGATTCAAGGACCTAAAATAGTGATAGTATCTTTGACTGTGTCTTTGTTCAGCCTTGCTACCAACCGCCAACTGATTTTGAGAATCTAAAAAAAAAATTTTCATATGTGTCCTCTTGAGCATCGTACACTTTACTTCTTAAGAATTTAGGATTCAACTCACTCTACTCTGAAAGTGGTGCATTTTAGTTTATAGAAATATTGAAACAGCAACACCCTGGCAAATTTGTTTTGGAAGAAGATGACTATTTCATGCTCATGTTCATACTGCCTTGGGAGAAATTTGTAATCTGGATCCCACAGCTGTTGCTAGGTGAACCTATGGGGTCGTTTTCCTCTGGCTAAGCCAGTAGGGGGTTCCCACCTTCTGTCTCTCCAGCAAGATGCTCTCTGCATTTTTTATTACCTGTTGTAACCTTAACAACCGTGTTTAGAAATGCATGATTAAAAAAAAATTCTCTTTATAAATTATGTATGCTGTATTGACTTAAAATCATGCTCATGCACAGGTTCTGCATTTGAGAGAAAGCAAAGAGGATTTGGATAGGACTAGATTCTTAATGTATTTTTCAAGAGAAGGAGCTAAAAGGGAAAGCTAATTTTTTGACTACCCTAAGAGATGGCTTTTGGACTGATACCATAAAATCTTGTGTGTGTGTGTGTGTGTGTGTGTGTGTGTGTGTGTGTGTGTGTGTACGAGCACAAGAGACGTGTCCCCGAGTACTAGCATGAGATTGATCTATTTTCCCTGCCTCTCCCTCAGAGCACTGAGCTACTTCAACACGTAACTCTAAATACCAAGGCTGTGAGACCCTGTGTAAAGCTATCAGCTGGAGGAAAGCAGAGATGCCACATTTTAAGAGAGAGAATTTTCCAAGAGTAGACAGAGAGGGGCAGGTGGTCGGTGCCAAATTTTCTGCACCACTATGCACCTGAAAGCAAAACAGTGTTTTGCAGATAGTAAATTCTAGCAAATATCAGTCTTTTATAGTCTATATTCTTTGAGGAGTGTTTTGGTCTGTTTAATAATTATACTTTTGGGAGAAATGAAAACATATTAGCCATATGTTTTTTTGCATAAGATAAATATACCAGCATCTGAGAACACTTACCGGTTTTGTTTTCATAAAATCTGCTTTAGGAAGGGGAAAAAAAAAAAAGACATGTTTTTCAAGGTTTGCCCCTGATATTGATGTTCTTGTTTTTAGAGTTTCTCTTTTCAGTCTGAGAGGAGGCCTTGAGATCTTTGGGCCTGTTCTTATCTTTGACTCACTTGATCCCCAAAGTTGATTTCTCATTTTTAAAATGCATATGACATCATCCATCTGTGTGAATAATGGCATAAGAATGAACTCACTGTTAAAAATTACTTGTGATTTGGAAAGGTTGGTTTCTATAGCTTTTAATGCATAAAACTGAGTTGATGTGCATAATGAGTCATTTTTTTTTCATTCAACAACAAGATGTTTCCTTCACTGAGCTTTGAATGGGACTTATGAAGAATATTTTCAAGTGGTGCCTGCATTTTGACTTTACAAGGCCATCATTACTGACTTTACAAGAGCTTCTGTGGATATATGTTGCCCTATCACCAACTTTGCTGGCGATTTCAATTCAGCACTAAATTGCCTCCAAGAATGTTAACCAATGAATTTGGATAGCACATTTTCTGACATCTTATCTAGGGGAATCTCAGCTGTTCCCTTGCAGAAATAAGTTTGGAGCAGGACTGCAATGCAACCTTAATTACAGGGCAGATGAACCAGCTACAAATGGACATTCTACTATTACATGTTCTGTTCCAGAGAAGGATGCAATCAGTTCAAGCTGTTTTTGACTGATGTTTCAGATCATGGTCTTGCAAAGAGGTCTGAAAATAGCTGCTTTTTAAAGACTGAAAATTCCTGTAATTAGGGTATGCCTTAAAAATTAACCCTTAAAAAAAAGGTTGGAGGATGGAGTAGCTTTCAGTTCTGAAAAGCTAGCTGGATGGCTGCAGCACTGTTCTTAAAAGAGGAGGAAGCAGGTCATTAGAAGGGATGTGTCTAAAAGCTGTGTGTCAGAAAAGAAAGGAAAATGGAGTTTCCTTGGTGCTGGAGAACTGTATAATTAACTGGGATAACAAGCCCTGATATTTATTGTGGTGGGCTGCAAGGAAGAAGCTGAAAAACAAAACTCCTGGTGTCTCTGCTCCACATCTGCCAAACTAATTTGGGGGTAATTTTATCATTTTAATCTGCGTGATGTTCTTCCCCAGTTGCTGAAGTACCCTGGTGTATACCAGATGTCAGACATTTAATGATGTCTCTGAGGCTCAGAATAGATTGGATTGCAGGTGTTTAATGCTTGCCAGGCCTTTAGATAAACCCAGAAATTGGTGTTTCCTGGTTAGCACTGATTGACAATACTTCGATCCTTTAGTAAATGTAATGACCATTCTGACCACTAGGAGGAGCTAGAGGCTATTCCATCCTCTTGGCTTTGTATCACCCAAGACTGGTGCAGATGTAAAAGGCTTCGTTCAGGTACTCGGGAGCTAAGGAGTTACGACTATGAAAGATGGAGTTAAAACTCCCAGTCTATAGAGATATGGCTTGAAATACAGTAAAGTGACCAAGAGTACATAGTTCCCAGAGGCTAGGATTTAAGTACTGGCAAAGCATTAACGAAACTCTTGAGTCTTGATTTCTTCAACTTTACTGTAAGGATAATCTTAGTATCTATCTCTTAGATTCGTTGTGAGAAAAAATTAAGATTATCCAAATAAAGAATTTAGCTTAGTGTCCACTACAACCTAAATGCTGTGCCATAAATGTTATTTAGTTTTGATACTATTGTCTGATTGTGGAGCTTGGCTTCCAGCTAAGGTGAATGATGACTTAGGTTACCAATGCTATCCTTCCCTTTCTAGAAGTAGTTTACCTGGATATTTGAAACACTAAGTCTGGAGTCATACAGACTTGGATTCAAGTCCTGCATTAGACATTCAATAAGTCTATGACCTTGGGAAATTTATTTACCTTTGTTAAACCTCTGTTTAATGATCTTTAGTTTTTCCTGCTTTATTGAGATACAACTGACACATAAAACCGTAAATTTAAGGTACAACATGACAATTTGATATATACAACAAATATATTGTTACATGATTACTGTAATAGGTTTAGTTAACCCTTCCATCAACGTACATAATTACTTTTTTTCCCTTTGTAGTGAGAACACCTAAGATTTACTCTCTTAGCAACATTCAAGTATATAATACAGAATTGTTAACCATAATCACCGTGCTGTACATCAGGTCCCCAAAGGTTATGCATCTCGTACCTGAAAGTTTGTACCTATATACATGAATGTTTCTACCTTTTGACCAGTATCTTCTCCATTCCTCCACTTGCCAGCCTCTGTCAAGCACCATTCAACATCTCACTGGTCATAGGAGATTTTTTTTTTTAACTGGACAAGTGAGTCTTCTCATTTCTACTGAACTTATATTCCTCCTACTTACAACGTTGATTCTGATGGTAAATTTTTCTCAGTCAATTTGAGATGATAGATTTTGGCTTCAAAGGATATGGTCTTTATTCTCTTAGTCTTAGATGGTTCGTTATTTTAGGTAAATATTCCTGGATTTTTAATTTGCCTGCACTGGGTTTTAATTGGGCTTCCCAGGGGGCCAGTGGGTAAAGAATCTGCTTGCAATGCGGGAAGCACAAGAGACACAGGTTTGATCCCTGGGTTGGGGAAGATCCCCTGGAGGAGGGCATAGCAATCCCTCCCAGTGTTCTTACTTGGAGAATTTAGCTCTCCAGGGTTTTAGTTGCCCCATCAGGGGTCTTCAGTCTTCATTGCAGTAGTGGCTCTCCTTAGTTGTGGCTTGTGGGATCTAGTTCCCAGACCAGAGATCAAACCTGGGCCCCCTGCACTGGGAGCATGGAGTCTTAGCCACTGCACCACCAGGGAAGTCCAAAAATATTCCTGGATTTGAAAATCAGCTAGATGTGATGTTTTGAGAAAGGATCTCTTTTAGCATGAGTTTCTTCATCCTTACAATGGGACTAAAAAATATCTAAGTTTTGACATTGCATTTAAAATGTGCTTATGAAAATAAAGCACAGTGCCTGGTACATGACCGGAAGTTAGTGAACAAGCCAGACTGCTGCGAGAGATGAGAGAACGTTGGAGCAGAGGGAGCCACATCATCCAACTGCAGCTTGGCTCCATGATCTAGAACTTTCCTTGTCAGAGGATAGGGTCTGGACTTTCACTTATATAGAATCCTTTCTCTTCCTCCTTTCAGCATAGACCTTTTTCTTTCTTTGTCCATTCTTATTTCTCCCTTTCCATGCTTCTAGACCCAATTCCAAATCAACCAAATATCAAGTTTGCAAACATAACTTAGTGCCTCTTGTATTGTTCATTGATGCTTTGGGTTTTTTTTACTGTGATGGGGAAAGAGTTGACAGTGGCTAAATGCATTGCTCAGATTCTGGAGAAAGTCCAACATGAGGATTCTGTCAGACTAGGAAGGCAACCTGTGGACCCAAGGACTGATGGTCGGGGTCAAGCAGAAAGATGTATAGTATGTGCTTACTCGCTCAGTCGTGTCTGAATCTTTGCTACCCCATGGAATGTAGCCCTCTATCCATGGGATTCTCCAGGCAAGTATACTGGAATGGTTTGCCATTTCTTCCTGCAGAGATCACCCTGACCCAGGGATCAAACCCAGGTCTCCTGCATTACAGGCAGAATCTTTACCATCTGGGCCACTAGGGAAGCCATAGAAAGATGTACAAGGAACTCTAAAACAACTCTAGAACACACTCAAGATGTAGTGTCGTTTTATTCGGGTTTCTGCAGCTGCCTCCTTTTTGTAGTTGGCTTCTTTCATAGCTTGACTTCTGCCAAATCACACCTTGGAGCAAAAATTAAAACAAAACAAAACTTTCCTTGCCACCGCTGATGGATGTCTCTTGAAAATTTTTTCAATGGGTGACAAGCACTCTGAGAACAACCAGTTGACAGATGCCTGATGTCAACAGTTAGAGCTGAAAAGGAAAAATGCATGTTATAGTGCTGCTTAGTGAGAATTTAAAATTTTCCTACTAAACTTTAAACCCTTTAACATGCTTGCAATGGTATTTTCTGAATTAGAAAAGCATGAGAGAATATAAAATGTGAGAAAGAACTACTGAGAAGGTGAAAATATTGTTGCTGACATAAAGGACAGGAAAGAACCCTACAACTTTCAGTGATATTTTGAACAGGACTTTGTAACATGTTCTTATAAGTTACTTTTATATTGGTGTGTGTAAATTATGAGTAAGGAAAAACTATAGAGGAAAAGATGATTACATATTATGTTAGAAGATTACATTACCTTGAGTGCATCTGATTACATTATCTTAAAGACAATTCAAAAAGTATAAAAAGGCACTTTTCTCTTTCTTCAATAAGTAATTATTGGACAGATATTTTTGAAATATTTGTTCAAATGTACATGAAATTATAAGCTGGTCTAACATCCATGGTCAAGGTCTGGCACTGGCAGGGTGTTCAAAATATTCTTAGATATTAGCCTAGTTAGATAAATGGCCTTTGCTTTTACTTTTAAGTTTGATATGAAATAAATTATTTAACATGTCCATTAACACAGATGCTGATAGTCAATCCTGGGAAAAAGGAAAAGAGAAACAAAGTGGAAAAGTTAGCCACACTGTATCTACCAAATTTGTTTTGCTTACATCACATTCCAGAAATATTGATTCATCCTTTTTCAATATACCCTCTATTTGGTGAAAATCCTTGTGCCTGTTTTTGAGGGATGTGATCACAGACAGGAATTTATTTCATTTATTTGGTTTAAGGAGCCAAACAAATTCTGAGGACCTATACTGCATGTTTTTATGGATTCATGAAATGAATAGAATGGAGGATTTATTTCTGTCAGGTGGTAAAGAATTGCTTCTTTGAGGTGGTAACATTTGAGCTAAGAAGTTAAGAATAAAAAAGACCAAATGTGAAAATCTAGAGCAGAGAAAATGGCTGGTACAAAGTCTTGAAGGCAGAAGTGGACCTGATATCTAGGTGCACTGGAAAAGAAGTTTCCCTTAAGAATTCTGAACCACAGACCTGGGTTCAGTGCATGACTCCCCAAATACTAAGCAAAGATTTATTTGATGGTGGTCATGGTTGGCATTGCCCTAGGCACCTATCAGAGGTAAACATGAATTTTCTCTACACAGAAGGATCTCACAGTGAAGCTTCCCTAAACATGCAAGAAGTCAAGGCATCATAACTGGGAGACAACAGAACCTATCGTCTGCAAAATTAAAGGCTCAAAAAAAGGCAGATGCCATAAGGATCAAGACAGAATTGTAAATGGACATGTTAAATATGTTGAAAAAAATGAAAAAATAGGGTCTCTCTTTAACTAAAAGACATATATTGAACATATTTTATGTGCCAGGCAGTGTCCTGAGTGCTGATCTTGAACCTCCTAACATCTTAGAGGAACCAGATATCAAATCACCAACATCTGCTGGATCATAATAAATGCAAGGGGATTCCAGAAAAACATCTGCTTCGTTAACTATGCTGAAGCTTTTGAATGTGTAAATCAGAACAAACTGTGGAAGATTCTTCAAGAGAATACCAGACCAACTTACCTTCCTCCTGGGAAACCTGTATGCAGGTCAAGAAGCAACAATTAGAACAGGACATGGAACAACAGACTGGTTCCAATTTAGGAAAGGAGTACATCAAGGCTGTATGCTGTTGCCCTGCTTATTTAATTTCTATGCAGAGTATATCATGTGAAACTCTGGACTAGATGAAGCACAAGCTGGAATCAAGATGGCCAGGAGAAATATCAATAACCTCAGATATGCAGATGACACCATCCTTAAGGCAGAAAGTGAAGAGGAACTAAAGAGCCTCTTGATGAAAGTGAAAGAGAAGAATGAAAATGCTGAGTTAAAACTCAATATTCAAAAACAAAGGTCATGGCATACGGTCTTATCACTTCATGGCAAATAGATGGAGAAACAATGGAAACAGTGACAGGTTTTTGTTTTCTTGGGCTCGAAAACCACTGCAGATGGTGACTGCAACCATGAAATTAAAAGATGCTTACTCCTTGAAAGAAAAGCTATGAAAAACCTAGACAGTGTATTAAAAAGTAGAGACATCATTTTGCTGACAAAGGTCCATCTAGTCAAAGCTATGGTTTTTCCAGTAGTCATGTACAGATGTAAGAGTTGGACCATAAAGAAGGCTGAACTCTGAAGAACTGATGCTTTAGAACTGTGGTGTTGGAGAAGACTCTTAAGAGTCCCTTGGACTGCAAGGAGATCCAACCAGTCAATCCTAAAGGAAATCAACTCTGAATATTCATTGGAAGGACTGATGCTGAAGCTGAAGCTCCAATACTTGGGATACCTGATGGGAAGAGCCAACTCGTTGGAAAAGACCCTGATGCTGGGAAGGATTGACGGCAGAAGGAAAAAGGGGCAACAGATGAGATGATTGGATGGCATCATTGCCTCTATGGACATGAATTTGAGCAAACTCCAGGAGATAGTGAAGGACAGAAAACCTGGCATGCTGCAGTCCACGGGGCCGCAAAGAGTCTGACAAGACTGAGGGACCAAACAAGAACAACATCTTATATGGTCTCCTTTCAGGTGATTACTTATCCCAGTTTTTCATCTCTGGCTGTGAAACACCTTTGTATGTGTTCCTTCTCCTAGATACTCTTCTGAGTTCCATTCAAGGTCAGTTCGCTTGTTTTTCAAAATGCATGTCATCTACCTTTCGTTCTGTGTTGAAGACTGTGTTGTGGGCTACTTCAAGAGCACATCTCTTTTTTATTCTGCTTGTGATCTAAAATGAAAGTGCTCTGTCCTTGAGCCTGACACAATGGGCAGATCTGAAAAATAATGATTAATTCAATGGTACATTTCATTGAAATGCACATAGAACTGGCAAATGAGAATTTAAAAGGATTTGAATTATTTGGACCTTTGGAATGAAGGCTGAAGGGCTTTAACATACACACACATACACAAAAATAAAAGAAAAAGGGAGAGAAAGAAAGAAAGAAGAACATTGCTATATTGACATTTGAATTTGAATTTCATGGTTACTAAAATAACCATATAGATGATTTACACTCAATCTATTCTAGAAATAGCAGAAAATGTAGGCACGAACTGATGGTATTGATTATAATAAAAAAGTGTTTTCAACATAATTGAGAGATGTTGATTCAGTATAAGAAAAATCTCTATTAAGAAATACTATGGCCTCGTCTTCTCTGGTAGTGGTGTGTGGTTTAGTCTCTAAGTCGTGTCAGACTCTTGCAACACTCTTGCAACCCCATGGACTGTAGCCTGCTAGGCTCCTCTGTCCATGGGATTCTCCAGGCAAGAATACTGGCTTGGGTTGTTATTTCCTTCTCCAGGGGATCTTCCTGATCCAGGAATCGAACCCAGGTCTCCTGCATTGCAGGTAGATTGTTTACCTACTGAGCTATGAGGGAAGCCCCTCATCTTCTCTAGAGTCACTTAAAAAGAAATTATGGGATTCTTATATTCTTTAAACTTTGGCTAAGTGAAGCTTTATTTAACAAAAGAGGGAAATATATGAATGACCCATTAAATGAGGTTTACGTTTTCTGGTTTTATGATATTATTTCCAGAGGCCCTTTCTTGGGTACTCTGGCAATGTCAACTGGAGTAATCGAAACAGTATGTTTGTGTGTATCTGTGTGTTTGTACTTGTATATTGTCACATACTTTTTTTTTTAAAGAAAGAGTATTATTTAAAGCATATGAACTCCCTTCTTTTTGATAGGACCAGCTAATCATATAGGAACAATCATATAGGATCAATAGTAAAAATCCACCATTTTTGTTTTAAGAAAAGAGGTAACAGTGAGCATGAAACTGCCATAATAAGAGTAATAATAAAAATGTTTAATAACATTTTCAATCATGCTTTTATCTTTTACCACGCATTATTTCCTTTGGGTCTCATAACTGTGTTTAGTGGATAGTTTTTATCTCTAATTAGGTATTGTTTGCTAGAAAAAGATCTGATATACTCAAGCTAGATTAAGTAAAGGAAGATTTGTTGCTAAGAGAAAGGAGTTCTAATGAAACCAAAAGATAGGTGGTTTGGGAGGGCTCCCACTATGTTGAATCATGGCAAGAAAGCCCTTGGTAACCCAAGCCCTTCTCCACTGCTCTCTTCGTCTGCAAGTGTTTCCTAGTCTTCAGTGTCTGCCTGTCTGTTTCCCAACTTCCTCTTTCCTTGCAGACAGGTCATTATGTCTGTTGCAGGTTTTCATCCTTAACCCTGGATCTCACATGTTTTTCCTACTTCTGGCAGATCCAGCTAATGACCAGAATCCCTGTATTCCAATTTGAAATTTCTGGGAGTAGGGAGCAGAGAAGCTGAAATGTCCTGTATGGACAAGGTGAAGCAAGAGGTGGGGCCACAGGTTATCTAGGAGCAACTCATTGTGGGTGGGGGCAGCTTAGAGGAGATAGAGTAGGCTAGACACCTAACCTCTAGTGTGTCAGAATGCATTCTCTTTACAGATGAGGAAACAAGGCTCTATATTCTTCACTACCCAGAGTCCAACTGAGATCTCAAAGCCCTTAGCATGGTAATTCAAGGTGAAACAGCAATAATCATTAAAATACATGAGGCAAAGTCCGTCAACATGTTGATGACTACTTTGATATTTTCTGAAATATTAAAATGTTTCAAAGAGTTTTTATTTTTTGGTATGTATCTGCTTTCTTTCTTTTTTTTTTAAGTTGGCACTGTTTATT
>SJYC01034949.1:0-21598 GCA_006408675.1 Madoqua kirkii
GTAAAGAATCTGCCTGTAATGCAGGAGACTGGGTTCACTTCCTGGGTTGAGAAGATCCCCTGGAGAAGGAAATGGCAACCCACTCCACTGTTCTGGCCTGGAGAATCCCCATGGACAGAGGAGCCTAGCAGACTATACAATCAATGGGGTCACATTGTCGTGGTTTTTGCCATACATTGATTTGAATCAGCCACGAGTGTACGTGTGTCCCTCCTTCCTGAACCCCACCTCCAACCCCCCTCCCCTTCCCACCCCTCTGGGTTGTCCCGGTGCACTGACTTTGAGCGTCCTGTTTCATGCATTGAACTCAGATTGGTCATCTATTTCACATATGGTAATACACATGTTTCTATGCTATTCTCTTAAATTTGCAGTTCCCTGATTATAGGCTTGGTTTCCTTTCGTGAGTTAGGAGTCACTCTTTCCTAGTGGTGTGTGATAATCTGGGGCTTTCTGCTCTCTTTATGGTACCCAGAAACCATATTTAATGAGAAAATATAGTGTGATTTGTAATCCATTCCAAGATATTCAAACACAGATTTGGTTTTTGTTTCATTTGAAAGTTGTAGAGTCATTATTGTTGGTTAAGTAACAAAAAACAGGTTCTTTCAAATAAACTGCAGTTTGACATATTGAATGGTGAATATATGTCTTACCTTTGTTTGATGACCCTAACATTTCTGGCAGACCTCTGTCTCACTAACTCTTAAATTTTCAACAGTGAGGCTCTTAGGACTATGTGGACAAGGAGTATGAGATGCTGGCTTTCCCCTTAATTTCCTAATACGTTCATTAACATCACTAAGCAAACAGTTCTAGGCCACACTAGGAGTAGGGCTTATTATCTTTATTAAGTCCCAGCTTCTGCTTTAGTGTCTCCCACATAGTAGGTGTTTATTCTTTATTAAATACTATTGTTTCACCTTAAGATTTCACCTGAAAAGAGACATTCAGTTGGAAGTTCCACCATTGGAAGGTGTTCAGATTAGGCATCATCAGTAGTTCAGACAGAAAACAGCTGTAAACTGATCCAGAGTGAGCAACAGTTCCGAGTGACCCAGAAATCAACCAGTTTTTAGGCTGCTGTTTCTCTAAGATATTCCGGAAACTGACATAGTATTCCATATTAATGCAAAGCTGAAGTAATTTTAGCACTGTTTATAGGCTACAAGATAGGATCTAGAACATATAAATAAAACTAGTTCCACTCTGTCTTTATGTTATTTTCCTTTGTCTCCATTTCCATTACTTCAAAAAATATTTAATAATATCAAATATCCTGCAGGCTGGAAAACAGAGACAAATAAGACAGAGTCCCTACCTTTAAGAACCTTTCAGTTTGCAGAAAACCAAGGGAATTAATAAACAGTAATTAGATAATATTGATACTTTGATTAAGGGTATTATACATGCATGCATGCTAAGTTGCTTCAGTCGTGTCTGACTCTCTGTGACTCTATGGACTGTAGAATGCTCAGCTCCCCTGTCCAAGAGATTTCTCCAACAAGAATACTGGAGAAGGTTGCCGTTTCCTTCTCCAGGGGATCTTCTCAACCCAGGGATGGAACCCTAGTGTCTTATGTCTTCCACATTGGCCGGCAGGTTCTTTACCACTAGCACCACCAATGAAACCCTAAGGGTATTATGGTTATACGTAAAGAAGGAATTATTTTAATCTTGAGATTTGGAGAGTGGTGTTGTGATGTTTTCATAAAGTTTTAATGTGAATGGAAATTCTTCAGATATTTCTTAAAGAATTTTTTTTCACTTTGGGACATTAACAGGTATTAACTTATAAATGAGAAATTTCTACAAAATATTTTTATTATTATCTTTTTTGGGGGGAATAAGTATTAAACTGACCACAAGGTAGCAGGGTTTTCTCAGGTACAGAGAAAGGAGACCACTTGTTGTGCTTGATGAATGTAGCGTGGTTGCTCTGGAGCATGAGGCAAGGGTATATGTGATGCTAGAGATGTGCTCCTCTTGGCTGATGTGCAAATTTGTGGCTTTCTTCTGTCCAGTATTCTTACTGAATGTCTGATTCTGGGGTTTGAATTGGAAATTTTGGAATGATAGTTGATGACCATTTACTAAGGTATGGGTATATAAAATTCTGAAGGGCAGAAAGGCAAAAAGGAAAGAATAGGATCACAAAATAAGAAAAGAAAATTGCAGGGATTATGTTATATTAGATCTAGGTGCTATTTTCTAAATCCTAAAACTTTTCATGGGGTTTCAAACCATATGGGTTTAATTAATTTTTTTCCTAGCAGATGTTCAAAGACAGTTTTCACATGCCAAAGATTATGAGAAATGTCCAACCAAAAGGATACTGGAATGATAAATCTGACAGGTTTTGGTGGTAAATATAACAAATATAATTTACATACTTAGATGCTTATTTTTACTGCAAAAGCTTTTGGAGGAAATATTTAAACCATTATTGAAGGTCTCTGATATCATAATTGCCTGTTAGTTGGCTTGTATCTACCACTGCCTGTCATCTCAACTCAGCCTGTTCTATAAACAGTACATTTTCCAAAACCATTTCCTGAAGTCTAAGCACTGAATAATGTTTAAATAAAAAGATGGAAAAGAAAGACAGAAAGCCTTCAGACTGGCTTTCCCAGGTACTTCCCCC
Source organism: Madoqua kirkii (assembly GCA_006408675.1). Classification (NCBI taxonomy): domain Eukaryota; kingdom Metazoa; phylum Chordata; class Mammalia; order Artiodactyla; family Bovidae; genus Madoqua; species Madoqua kirkii. The sequence goes on from SJYC01034949.1 coordinate 2,645, forward strand.
CCACATTCTATTATTTTCCTTACCTTTGGAGGTCTAGTGACTCAGTTACATAATTACAGTTCATTGATCATAAAGACTAACTCATGCTAACCAAATTAACTGAATAGCTATTTCACTACTTGAAACTGAGGGATATTCATTTCCAACAATCAAATAACCTTCTTCCACACAAGTCAATCCCTCCCCAGACATAGAGTCTGGGGTGGTAAACTGACAACCAGAATATTCCTTGTGCATGCCAGGTTGCTTCAGTTGTGTCTGGCTCTTTGTGACCCCATGGACTGTAGCCTGCCAGGCTCTCTGTTCATGAGATTATCCATGCAAGAGCACTGGCGTGGGTTGCTATGTCCTCCTCCAGGGGATCTTCCCTACCCAGGGATCCACCCTGCATCTCTCACATCTCCTGCATTTGCAGGTAGGTTCTTTACCACTAGTGCCACCTGGGAAGCCCCAGAATGCCCCTGGGCAGGCACCAAATCAGATAAATGAAAAGTAGAACATTCTGAAGCTGGTTTTACTGATCATGATGATGTCCCACAAACCTTCCCTAGCAACAGATTTCCCCGCTTCTCTAATTAAAAAAAAAAAAAAGTTTGTCAGACTTCATGTCTATTTTCTTTAGAAAGTAATGGAGAAATACTACCAAACTCATTTCTGCTTTCTGTTTTTTTGTGTGTGACCTTTAAAGATATCTCTATTTGTTTTGACACTTTTTTCGTTAGACTGATTTTTTTCACTTAGACCTGGGTGTCACTTCCACAGTCTCCATCGGTTGAGACAATCACAAAGGTCTGTCCATCTTCACTAGGAGAGGACATAAATCTCACCACTCAATGAGAGGAGCATCAAGATGACATCATAAGATGCCTTGTCTCATATGAGATAAGATATGTTGATGATGGTCCTCTTTGCAAAATACAATCTGCCACAGCCTATTCTCTGTCTACAACAATTCACATTGCTTTGGCATGCCAGATGTGCCTACCTTTGCCTCAAGATTTCCAAAGTTTCATCTCATTACAGTACATGCTCAAAATTCAGTATTTTATCATTTGAATTAGATTTGGGCTCCTCATGAGAGTTTTCTTAAATTTATCAAGTTTAGTACAGCTCCTCTCAATCTAATACATATAAATTATGAGAGATACATTGTCTGGCCTTTAGCTCCCTGACCCCGAAACACAAAATCTGGTACATGAATAAGATAACTACTCAGAATAGGGGAGTATATGAAGCACATGCACTCATTGGCTCAGAGCAGTTCTGAAATCCAGGGGGACACATTTCACCAGTTCTCTGATCAGGGTTCAATCTCACTTCATGGGAATTCTTGGTAGCACTTGATTCTGTACTCTGAGTTCTTCCTCCCCCCCACCTCCGAGAAGCCTATGATTTCAGCTGAGAAACCTTCCCAGCCTGCTTCCTGCCTGCAAAATTATTTAAGTGCAAATGTTTCTTTTCATTTTGTACTGTCTCTGCTTCTCTCAATCTATGATGACAGTACTGGTGACAAAGCTGCTGCTGCTGCTAAGTCGCTTCAGTCGTGTCCGACTCTGTGCAACCCCAGAGACGGCAGCCCACTGGGCTCCCCGTCCCTGGGCTAGAACACTGGAGTGGGTTGCCATTTCCTTCTCCAATGCATGAAAGTGAAAAGTGAAAGTGAAGTTGCTCAGTCGTGTCCAACTCTTAAGGACCGCATGGACTGCAGCCTACCAGGCTCCTCTATCCATGGGATTTTCCAGGCAAGAGCACTGGAGTGGGGTGCCACTGCCTTCTCTGTGTGACAAAGCAGTTCTTTTTAAAAATATGACTTTTCTATGACTCTTCTTGGGGTTCACTCCCACTGACAAAGCCACAAGTACAAGTGTCTTTAAGACTGGCCACTTTCTCTATTTTGGCCTTCCTGAAAGGAAGCTAAATGACAAAATGCGTAATGTTCTTATGAATCCCAATTTATGGTAGAATCTGCAAGGCATTCTCTAAGGTCTTTAAAGTGCTTTTGACTTGTCCAGAAGTTCTTATAAGACACTCTATTCGAACTTTATAAAGTCAAGAAAAGAGCCTATAATCCCTTCCAGGAGTTGATCTTTGTTGTGACACTTAATTTGAGAATCATGTGCCATTTGGAGAGACTAGATATGAGAAATAGTTTTATTTCTGAGCCCAGCAAGTTTCGACTTTGATATTTAACAATTTTTTCTTTAGCTAGACTTGTTCCTTTCATATTTTATCAAAACCTAGGAAAAGAAGCCAGGTGGCAATTTTAATATTTTGCCTGGAAATCTTAACTATATCATTATTTCTGTGATAATACATTTTCTATTTTTTCACATTAGAGCAGGCAATAGTGTTGGCAAGTTTTCTGCCTCTACATAACAAGAAACCCGTTTTTGTGGCTTCCAGTAACATTTTTCCTATTTTTCTTTAATTTCCCACCCATAGCCTTTGGGCTTTGAGATCCTTTATATATCTGTAACATTCCCTTCATATCCCTTCTAGCTTTCACAGTCTTCAGTCCTTCTAGCTTCTTCCCACTACTGTATCCCTAAACCAAAATCTCATACTTAGGTTTTTGTTATGGCCTCATTTTGGAATATCAAATTATGTGTCAGGCGTCTATTATTTTATAGCAAATCTGCAAATCATAGTGGCTAAAACAAAAACAATCATTTATTTTGTTCACAACGTGGGCATGGATCAGTGCGGACAGCTCATTTTTGCTCCATCCAGGTCAAACAAGACAGCATGCTGTGGTCTGGATGACCCGTTTTCAGGATGGTTCACTCACTGAAATCTGTTGACTGGAGTTCAACCAGGGCTTTTAGCCAGGGGCCTTGATTCCTATTCATGTGAGCCTCTCCATGGGTTTCTTGGACCTGCTCACATTGTGGTGACTGAGTTCCAGGGTTGAACATTCCAAGAAAACAAGGTAGAGATGGATGGTGTTTTCCTGGCCTAGCCGCCAAAGTCATATAGCACCACTTCAGTTAAAGTCTACTGGTTGAAAAGTGTCAAGGTCATATTGCTTGAAAAGTATATGGAAAGGGAATTATTGTTACAACCAATTTTGAAAAAAACCAGCCTGGTCCAACTAGAATTGTTGAAAAAGTCTTCCAGTTTATGGGCATTGGTAAGCTATTTTTTGTCTAGTTTTCAATCTTCATATTTGACTTATTGATTTATATATGTTCTTTGTACATTGAAAATATTGGTGTCTATCATATCCATTGACAATATTTTTACTCCAGAACATTCCTCGTTATGGTCCAATAGATTTTTAAATGGACCACACTGGTGTCGCCACCCCCAGCACCCACGCCAGAAGTGTGCTGGGGTTGAGGGGCACAGGCATACTCAAGTCCTCTGGGCTCTCATTTGCTACACCTATGACAATAAACAATAGAAGAAAGCAAACATTTATAAAGTAAAAATAAGAATATTATATTTGTCCTACAGTTGATGGGAACAGTCCTATGCTAGTGAAGTATTTAAAGGAAAGAACTTCCTAGAGTAAGAAATTAAAACATATCTCTTATATGCAAATGCTGGACAGTACCTAGCACATAGTAGGTGCTCATTTAATGCTTGCTTAAGTGACTAGTTTCCTTCCATCGGGGATAGGCTTAGTTTGTGCTTGCCCAAAAGCAACCCCTGAGTATTTTATTTGGGAAGGGAGTTCAGTAACTAAAGAGAGGATGGCGCTATGATGAGTTTCTGAATATAGACAGAAAGAGACTTAATCTATCTGGGACCTTTAAAAGGCTATAAGGAACACACTTCAGAATAATCCCACCAGGAGGCAAAGGATACTGCAGTGTCAGGCTATCAGTGCTAGTGCCTGTGGGTTGAATGTTAATTCTGGGAGCATTTGCCTGTGATAGTTTCAGCCCTCTCTGAATGCAGGTGTTTGAGATAAAAAGCCATTGACCCGCACAGGAAGTGCATGCCAAGGCACAGTTATCCTCCCTCTCCGGTAGGGGCCGATATTCAGGTGGGCCTCTGGCCACATTTACTATGGTGAGATATTGGATAAAAGGAAAAAGAGAAGAAAACCTGTAAAGATGGACAAACAGAAATGAAATAAGAAAGAAGGGATCTCCGCTTATGGAAGAAATTAATCCTCTTACAGCTCCGAAGGATGGAAAACCAGTTACTTTGGAGGTCAAGTAATATAAGTGAGAACTTTAAGTCAATTTCAAAGTTTATCTGAGATGAATGTGTTGAAGTGGTACATTTCTGAATCAAAAGTAGCAGACTTTGGGTGAGAATTATTTGCTTATGAGGTAGCTCTTTAAGTATATTAGAAAAGAGAATGATGCTCTAATACCCAAAGAAAGATGAGAGTATTGGAAAAAAAGAGAAAGTGCAAAATCTAACAGATATTTTCTATCTCTCCCTCCCCTGTTTGCATTCCTTCTTTAGAATGTGCAAGTCCAAGAGGAATACTGTTACAAATAGCTATGACCAAATATAGGCTTAGCCTTACTATGAAACCTTTACTTTTACCTTTTATGTCATCCTGGGACCTCCTAAGGTAATGACATGTGATTAATTGTTGCTTATCACTTAGAGTCTATTTGGCCCTTAGAAACTATCCTCTCTTTACATTAGCTGCAAGCTGCCACGGTCTGATTACTATTCAGTACTGATCTCCCAGTGAATGATAATAGAATTAACTTAACAAACATACAGAGTAAAAATGAAATGTCAGCTTTTATTACATACTTTTCTCCCATCTGCCAGAGTGATTTAAATGCCAGTTTTAAAAAGTAAAAGACAACCAGCCGGCCTTTCGGCGGGGGCTTTCAGATGGCTCCCAATAGTGGATGGCGTTTGGTGTTCTGCACGCCGGCCCAGAGCACTGGTGGTGGCATTGGGTAGCACATGGCAGTAATTCCATGTCCATCTGTGCCCTTCCTCTGTCTGGGATAAGCTGTTCTGGTTGAACAACTCTGCTTGGGCCTTCCTTTTCTGAAAGTTTCTTCAATTTTGAATCTTGGCTATTGCATTGGCAAAAGTTCTGCTTTCCTCATTCAGGAGAGATGTTGCATTTTCTCTTGCTTTCCAGACTGCTGTTCTTGTTGGTTGTGAGCCACTGATTTGGATGACAGCATTTGGGGTTTGGGTGGTAATTCTCTGATGAAATATGGCAGCTTGTAAGATAGATTTTGGAGGACATAGAGTATAATTTTTAATCTTTCTGGATAAATCAAAGTCTACTGTAGCATATTAGTAACCCACCCAGAATAAAGCAGATACTTTATTTCCTCCACATGGCTTAGCTGTACTTCTTGTATTTTCCTATACTTACTTATTTTCTAGAGCTTCCCTGGTGGTTCAGTGGTAAAGAATGTGCCTGCAATGCAGGAGCCACAGGAGACGCAGGTTCAATCCCTGGGTCAGGAAAATCCCCTGGAGGAGGGTATGGCAACCCACTCCAGTGTTTTTGCCTGTATAATCCCATGGACAGAGGAGTTTAGCAGGCTACAGTCCATGGTGTTCCAAAGAGTCAGACATGACTAAACCAACTTAGCATGCACACACTTATTTTCTATAGTCCCATTAAAATGCAAGTTCCAAGAAGGTGAAAGCTCTATTATTTCTTCTGTGCAAATCCTTTCAGCCTACTTGGTGCATAATAGTTGTTCAATAAATACATTTTGAAGAGTGGAGTGTTGGGGCTGGTGCACTGGGACAACCCAGAAGGATGATATGGGGAGAGAGGAAGGAGGGGGCTTCAGGATGGGGAACATGTGTATACCTGTGGCGGATTCATGTTGATGTATGGCAAAACCAATACAATATTATAAAGTAATTAACCTCCAATTAAAATAAATAAATTTATATTTTAAAAAAGAGCAGAGTGAATGTCATCTTGCTGCCTATTGAGTCCATGCATTTTTAAATATATTGAGTTAATAATCAATGAAATTGGCAAGAACTGAGCCTGCCTTCTCAAGAAAATATTGCCTGTAAAGATAGCTTCAAATGTGCCTCAGAACAGTTCTTCCCCTGTCACTGTAGCAGACAGTGAGTCAAAAGTAAATAAATCAGAAGCACTAAATTATCTCACTTCCTGCTTCTGTCAGGTAGTGCCCAAGTCAATCTGAGTTTGAGGCTGGAAGATATTAGTCACATTGCTTAAGGTCCAAAATTAAAATGAGAAAGGGATCCAGCAATGGCAGAAATGTAGAAGGAGAAAAGCTGTTGATTAGAAAATGCTGGGAGAAATATCAATAACCTCAGATATGCAATAACCTCAGATGACACCACCGTTATGGTGAAAAGCAAAGAGGAACTAAAGAGCCTCTTGACGAAAGTGAAAGAGGAGAGCGAAAAAGCTGGCTCAAAACTCAACATTCAAAAAACGAAGATCATGGCATCCAGTCCCATCACTTCATGGCAAATAGATGAGGAAACAAAGGAAACAGTGACAGATTTTTATTTTCTTGGCTCAAAAATCACTGCAGATGGTGACTGCAGCCATGAAATTAAAAGATGCTTGCTACTTGGAAGAAAAGCTTTGAACAATCTAGACAGCATATTAAAAAGCAGAGACATTACTTTGCTGTGAAAGGTGCATCTAGTCAAAGCTATGGTTTTTCCAGTAGTCATGTGTGGATGTGAGAGTTGGACCATAAAGAAAGCTGAGTGCCAAAGACTTGATGCTTTGAAATGTGGTGTTGGAGAAGACTCTTGAGAGTCCCTTGGACTGCAAGGAGATCCAACCAGTCAATCCTAAAGGAAATCAGCCCTGAACATTCATTAGAAGGACTAATGCTGAAGCTGAAGCTCTAATACTTAGGCCACCTAATGCGAAGAACTGACTCACTGGAAAAGACTCTGATGCTGGGAAAGACTGAAGACAGGAGGAGAAGGGGACAACAGATGGTTGGATAGCATCACTGACTCTGTTTGAGTTTGAGCAAACTTCGGGAGTTGGTGATGGACAGGGAAGCCTGGCATGCTAAAGTCCATAAGGTCACAAAGAGTCGTACATAACTGAATGACTGAACTGAACTGAGAAAAGCCAAAGTCAGGAGCCACAAATACTGGTGCCTGGAGGGACCATTGTAGGGATGTTTGGAACCCTGGGGAATTTTACTAGTTCATCAAAGGTTGTGATGAGACAAGAGTTAAACCTCTTGGTGTGGCAGCTTTCTAGAGAGGTGGCTGGCACAAGTATTCTCATTGCCATTAGAAGTAGCACAGGTCTTCCTAGGCAGCCTTGCCAGGGGTCATTCCTATTCTTAAAAACTATTGTTTCTCCCAGAATGATGCATCTCCTTGTTGGAGTCCTGGTCTAATAATCTGTGAAATACTCCAATCCCTCTCCAATGTCCCCAATGTCCAAATACCAACAGTGTTTTTTATTCCTTAAATTATGAAAATATGATAGCACATTTACAGGAGACTTGGAAAATATGGAATGAAGTTACATATATTTCCACTATATGTTCCAAATCTTTTTTTTAAGTAGATAATTAAGATTTTTTAGTTGGAGTTTCAATATCAAACTCAGAAATTAATAGAATGAATATACAAAGTAGAAGGAGATCATAGACCTGAAAAGCACTATGAACCAATTCAACATAATTAATATTTAAAAATTCAACATAATTAACATTTAACAATTTTCACAAGCGCACTTATTTTTTAAAATAACCAAATTCATCTTTGATGGTTAACTCTGATGGCCATTTCAGATAAGCCCTGAAATCTAAATGTCTTAACACAGTGAAGGCTTATTTCTTTCTCTTGTTGGTCAGGATGTCTTTCTGAACCTTGTAACTATGCTTTCTGAAACATGGGGCCTTCTGGATCACTTTGCCAAAGGAAAAGAAATCTGAAAGGGACAAAGCAACTGAAGTGACACACGTCACTCAACCCACTGACCCAGCTTAGTCATGTGACCATAACTGAACTGCAAGGGATGCTGGGAAATTTAGGAGAGCGCAAGGATATTTGGTAAACTCTGTGTTATCTGCTACATGCTGCTCCCAGTGCTTTAAACTTTTTGACTAGCTGTATTTCCCACAACGTTTGACTCTTTTTTTTCTTTTCAGTTATTTCTTATAAGACAGAATTTGAAGTACCCTCATCACCTACAATCATATCATTCATCAGCTGTGCTACATTCCCTGTGTGGTCATTTTTTTCTGACCACACAAAGATGAAAAACTTGTACACAGGTGAACAGAATATTAAAACAAAATGTGAGAAGTGTGCTGCTTATGTAAATACAGAGTTTTATAGTCATACACAGAAGGTTTACTTAACCCAGACCAGAATGAAGAGATGTCTAATTTGAGTTCCCAGTAATTAATTGGTGTCAATCAGGTAGGAGCAAGGAGTTCCAAGGTGATGCGAGTGGTAAAGAACTCACCTGCCAAAGCAGGAGATGTAAGAGACAAGGGTTCGATCCCTGGGTGGGGAAGATTCCCTGGAGGAGGGCAATGACAACCCACTCCAGTATTCTTGGCTAGAGAAGCCCATGGACCGAGGACCCTGGTGGGCTGCAGTCCATGGGGTTGGAAAGGGTAGGAGATGACTGACGCAGCTTAGCACTCATGGACGCAGGTAGAAGGAAAGAATGAAGGTGGGTGTGTCAGGACAGAGGGCGTGTGGGAAGGCAAAGGCCCAAGTACAACAGTGAGGACTCAGCGGGGGTGCCCCTTTCTACTGGGAGGTGGGGTGTGAATGCGGGCGTGGCAGGGATGAGCTGAGACACAGGCATTGCCCAGACGTTCAGAGACCTGTGATATATGCTCATAGTTTTGACTTTATTGTAAAAAGAATGGGATTCACTGACATTTTTAAGCAGGGGCACACAAGAATCAGAAATATTTTAGAGAGACTGTTTTGGCTTCAGTGTAGAGGTATCAAATTCAGACTAGAATTGGATGAATTTAGAAGCAGAAAATTATATGAATATTGTAATAATCCCAATGGAAATGTGTAACACTAAGGGTGAAGTCAGAGATACTGGAGATATTAGAAAATAGCTTTCAAGATATCTCCCACCTGCACCATCTAGAACTCATCTCCACCGGGGTTTCTAAGTCAAAGGAATCACAACCAGCTAGGTGTTTTCACCCCCCTAATCTTGCAAATAACCAAATTTCTATTTGAGCTTAAATATGACACCTGGATAGGTGTGTATTTAGCTTTCTCTCAACTAAAATGTGGGCTTATTTTATACTTCATTTTATCTCTCTCTGGATTTCTAGGTATATAATAATTTAAAGCTGGTACAGCATAATGTATAAATAAAACAAACTTTGAAGTCATTATTATTACAAATACATCTACCATCTCTCAGATGGTCTATCCAGTAATTCCTCAATCTTATAACAGTGCTTTGGAATATATTTACAGTTGAATGTCTTTACTTACCAGCAAGAAGAAAAATAACAATAATATAGATTAACTGGATGAAGGGATCCTCCAACAGTGACTTTGTTTGGAGGAAGATTTTCATGTGATTATATATTTAAGCTCCTAATCTGATAAAAATATTCAAAATAATAAATTATTCATCTTTGGAAGGCAGACTAAAAGTTACATATTTGGAAGTAAGTGAAGCACATTTATTATAAGAAATACCACTAATAGCACAGTGTCTTTTTTGACATGAGTAGGGAATGAAAACAAAAGTTTATTCTGATCCCCAGAGCTAAAAGCAGAAGTGCTAACATCTAAAAAGAAGATATTGTTGACTCCACCTTTACTGCAAATATGGATCTTTCGTGGGCTTCCTACGTGGCTCATGGGTAAAGAATCTGCTTGCCAATGAAGGATAGGAGGGTTTGATCCCTGAGTCAGGAAGATCCCCTGGAAAAATCCCACTTTCACACACACATCAATCTTTGGGGCTTCTCTAGTGCCTCAGATGGTAAAGAATCTGCCTGCAATGCAGGAGACACAGGAGACCCAAGTTCAGTCTGTGGGTAGGGAAGATCCCCTGGAGGAGGAAATAGCAACCCACTCCAGTATTCTTGCCTGGGAGATCCCATGGACAGAGAAGCTCGGTGAGCTACAATCCATGGGGGTTGCAAAGAGTTGGACATGACCGAGCATGCACTCTATCACTATGGAACTATGAGCAAGAGCTCATAATTGTAGTGTCAATGTTGATACATTCATAGGAGAATATTCGTTAAAACTGCAAAGTGCAACTGTGGCATGCAAGCAAAGCAGCCTCTTCATCACATACCTGCAGATGAGATCCGTTCACCATCTGCTTGAAGTAGAGCCACGCCGTGGTTGCATAGTTAGAGTTGATCACTCTGGCACAGAAATGAATATCTCAGTGGGAGCTGAGCATCACCACAGAGTTGAAATTCTTGTTAAATTAAGATTACCCAACCCCACAGAAGAGGATAATCCATTTACATATTTACACTCCAAGCTCTTAATTTTACAGACAGGCCTTAGTAAGAAATACTGAATTTGCTACAAGAAAACAAGGCAATTAAATACTTACTGTATTCCTTTCTTCTTTCCACCTAAATCATGTAATAAATAACAGAACAACAGGGTCACTAATACTTCTAACAGGCTTCAATTTCCAAAGAGTTTCAACTTGAAATTTTAAGCTTTATGAATTAAGCCGCTATTTGCAAAGCAGAAATAGAAACACAGACATAGAGAACAAATGTATGGACACCAAGGGGGACAGAGGGAAGTGGGAGGAATTGAGAGACTGAGATGACACATATACACCGTTGACACTGTGTATAAAATTTATAACTAGTGAGAACATGCTATATCACATGGGAACTCTACTTAACAGGATAGGGTGACCTCAACTGGAAGGAAGTCCAAACGGAGGGGATATAAATAAGTATATGTATGCTGCTGCTGTGGCTGCTGCTAAGTTGCTTCAGTCATGTCCGACTCTGTGCAGCCCCATAGATGGCAGCCCATCAGGCTCTCCTGTCCCTGGGATTCTCCAGGCAAGAACGCTGGAGTGGGTTGCCATTTCCTTCTCCAATGCGTGAAAGTGAAGTCGCTCAGTCGTGTCCGACTCTTAGAGACCCTGTGGACTGCAACCTACCAGGCTCCTCCATCCATGAGATTTTCCAGGCAAGAGTGCTGGAGTGGGGTGCCATTGCCTTCTCCAAAGTATATGTATAGCTGATTCATTTTGCTCTACAGCAGGAACTAATACAACATTATAAAACAATTATACTATACTAAAAATTATTTTAAAGAAAGGAAATTTAAGCTTCATGAGGGCAAGGATCTAGACAGTTTTGGTCTTTCTTAGAGTCTTGCCAAGTTCAGAGAAAGTGCTCAGTAAATAATCATAGAGTGAATACAGGAATTAATAGTTTATGTTAATTCCACTGTACTTTTTGTCTCCTAGAGACCTCTGGCACTCAATTGCTAGTTTTATGATAATTTTATTCTAGTTAAGACTAGATTTGTAAGGCTAACATTATGTTTCAATCAGTAGAATATAACAAATTATGTTAATTTTGAATATTTGTAAGTTGATTACAAAAGCCTACACATTTTTGTTTCAATAAATTTTTAATAAAACTAAACCCTTCAATAAGCCTCTTCATTTAATGTTTTAAGAAAACATGTTCAAGAAAAATGTTACTTTTTTTGTTACTGACTCATACTTTGTTCACAAAATAATCCAACATCATAACTCAAAACGTGTATTCAAGATATTTCCATAGATTTTTAAATATTATAAAGAGAATTTAGGTAATTGGATCTCCTTTGGCCTTCACAGAGCTCAGGCTTTCATGAAATGTGGCATCTATAGTTTTCAGTGCTGATGGAAGAAAAATTCCAGTTCCACACAGTGCAGCATGTTAAATTCTGCCCAAATCTCCATCATGCTGGCAGGTTGGCATCGGTGATGTGGTAGCAAATGGACATTATTAACTTTGTATGTTTCTTTGCTTTAAGCATTAGGAAATACAAAATTCTTAGCTATTAAAATAAATAGTAGTCTTTGAAAAGTTATACAGACCTGGAAATGGTAATCTAGGAGATTATTCAAGAACATGTAGAAGGATAGAGGATATAATGTTAAGGGGAATATATGTTATATAAAAATATAGATGCAAATAGATAAAGGATTGGAACTTGTTGCACAAAAATTGAAATGGCTAGTGAAGGCTCAGGATTAGAGATAACTATTTTTCCTTTTATAAAATTATATCAAAACTGTTGCAACATTTTATTTTTCTTTTGACAAAGGTAAGTCAATATATTTAGTGCCCTTATAGGACAGAAAGATGATTCTGTGTTCCTAGTATGGGCCTTCAGTTTATACCACATTTGTCTTCTTATTAAAAAGCAAATATTTTCATTCATGTCATGACTATTAAATTCAGAAGTGCCTAATTTTTAATAATTCTAAAACAAAAATAAGCTATGGATTATAGATGTTCAGGCATACTAAAGACTGAGAGAGAAATAATTATTAGAAAAAGGGAAAAGAATTAGTCACACTCATATCTATTAATCTAAGTAAATACTAAATGACCGTTTGAAATTATTGTAAAAATTCTTCCCTAAGTCATATTTTTCATTTTAAAACTTCACATTTTACAATGTTTATACTCATATTTTTCTTATTAATTGGCTACACAGACAAAAATGATAACATTTTTGTGATTATTAAACTTAAACTCGTATCATATGGTGCTCAATACATACATATTATTGGCAACCAAGAGAAAAATTAATAATGTTTCTTAAAATTATATAGTTTCTAAAACAGCATGAAATATCCATAATGGGATATAAATAAAAGCTTTACATGTGAAGTGACCTTGTCATTTTTTTCTGCTTTCTTATCCAGATTTCAGGTTTTTATTTTTAGGCAATAGTATAGTCCTGCCATCGTACAGAACATGAGTTTTCCCTGAGCCTTCATTCTTAAGAAAATTTACAAATTACACCAGAGTTGATAAATTGTTCCCTCCACCCCAAATCACCAAAAGAACATCATACATTAAAAACTTTATGTCAATTATCAAATGAGGCATATTACAACCTGATGGTTACACAGGAATAGTGAGAAAGATCAACTGACTTTGATATATGACAGCTTAACCTGGAGAAACTAGGTTCTGCAAAGAAGAGCTCTTTCGTGAGAAACACACACACACAGAGCCGGTAAGACGGAAACGTTGATATTATTAAATACACCAGGGTGCCAAATCGGCTCATGTATACTAAGCATCAAAATAGAATTCTGAGCATAAAAGACTTAGAAAGAAAAAGAATCCTGGTTCTAGAATGAGCAGTGAGTAATATGACAACTGTAAAAGACTTTGGAATTCAGAGATCAAAAAGGAGCTGTAGTCTTTGCAGCTCCATTAGGAATTAGACCCAAACTACTTCCTTTTTCATGACAGTATTCAACTGTGCACTTTAGATCGACTCAACCGAAAGCCTAATGAGCTTGTGGAGGCCGCACTACCTGCCAAGAAAATAATCCATCCTCCAAAAGCCCCAGCAACAATATTCTTCAAGGCTCAGAAAAAGTGCTGAAATGTCACTCAAAAGACTTTCTACAATCCTCCCTGGCAATCCTGGAGAATCTAATGAGTGAAAAGCCAAAGTACACCAAAGAAACATCATCTCCAAATTTAGAAGAAAAAAAAAGGCAAGTTCCATAAGTCAGAAAATTAATGACTGACTGTCAAAAATGACCTTCTTGGAGTATCCAACAATGCCTGTCACAGCTTCTCAAATTACCCAGCAGGAAGGCCCAGGAACTGAGGGGAAAACCACAGTGTAGCAACTCACTGTCCTGCTGATGTGCAACCTGTCCCTAACATTTTTATTTCTATTTCATTTTTGGAGATATATTTTAAGGCTAAATCATCCTTAGTCCAGGGAGTGAACAAACCTGGAAACAAGTGTTACAAAGGAAAGGCTTGTCTTTCTTCTTTTTTCCCCCACCTTCTTCTTTTATACCTCTCACTGGCTTTTTTTCCCTCTCTCATGAAGCATCAACATAAGTTTTGTTTTTATTTAGAAATAAAAAGAGCGCTCTCTGGGACATTTATAAATCATATTTCTGGAGCCTCTTCCTCTGTGTATGGTCTGCAAAGGCATCGGATCAACCTAGTGTCACTTTCGTTTCTCCTCCAGCCTCTGCTCAATTTCCCGTATTTCAATTAAAGTCTGTTTGCTTTGCTTTGAAAAAGGAACACAATTATTTTTTATCCTGAGGCAGTTACTTTCCAGTAGATTGTTAGGAAAAAATCACATGCAGCCATGAATCAGGCACCCTATCTGCCCTCAAAGAGCTTGTGTTAGTAGCTATTATATAGACAAGTACAACTGAAGTTACAATGAAAGTGAAAGGGAAGTCGAGCAGTCGTGCCGACTCTTTGCGACCCCATGGACGGTAACTTATGAGGCTCCTCTGTCCATGGGATTTCCAGGCAATAGTACTGGAGTGGATTGCCATTTCCTTCTCCAGCAGATCTTCCCAACCCAGGGATCGAACCCAGGTCTCTCACATTGTAGGCAGACGCTTTCCGTCTGAGCCACCAGGGAAGTACAGGATGCTAATTACAAATACAACAACAGAGACCCAAACAATGCCTAAAATTTATACCAAATTTAGTCTCATAGAACTGGGGAACTATTTTGGAGAAAATAATTATTAAACTGAGATCTGAAAAAAAGAGCAGGAGTTGAACATTGAATGTGCCACTCTTTGACTCTACAATAAAGAATTTTAGGAAATCAAAGCTGTGATTTCAACTGACAATTCACTTAAGCTCCTTGAGTATTGACTTTTCTCTTCTCTGAAACTAGTTTTGTATCTTGATAGGATGACTAGAATAAGGATGTCTGAGACTAAAAAACTAAAGATAGGTACTCAGTGACAAGCTGTATATATTTTATATACAAATTTTATATACAAATTGTATATTATATATACAAATAATACAAATATATATATGTATACAAATATATACAAATATATTTTTATACAAATATATATTTATATGCAAATATACAAATATATTTATATACAAATATATGTTTTATGTATTTTATAATAAAAGCTTATATGATGTGGTAGGCAACTGTTAAGATGGAGACTGGAAAGATTCCCACTTTCTGGTATTTATTCCTTCTTATCCTCAAGTATGGCCTGGATTAATTGACTCACTTGTAAAGATAGAATATGGCAGAAATGAAGGGATGTCATTTCCAAAATCAAAGTGATAAAAAGACTGGGACTCCTATATTGGGGTTTGGCTTTCTCTCACCCTCTCTCTGAATTCCTGACCTTGGGGAAAGCCAGCTGCCATGTGATGAGGTGGCTTTATGCAGAGGTCCATGTGATAGGGAGTGAAACTCTGAGAGTTATCAGACACAAAGCAAGAAAGAAAGTGAGGTCTCTCAGTCATGTCCAACTCTTTGCGACCCCATGGACTGTAGCCTACCAGGCTCCTCTGTCAATGGGATTTTCCAGGCAAGAGTACTGGAGTGGGGTGCCATTTCCTTCTCCAGGGGATTTTCCAATCCAGGGATTGAACCCAGGTCTCTCGCATTGCAGGCAGACGCTTTACTATCTGAACTACCAGGGAAGAGAATCAGACACAAGTGAGTGACAATAATCTGACACAAGTGAGTTTGGAAATGGATGTCCCCCACATTCACACAGCTGAAACTTCAGAAGAGACCACAGCTCTGGCCAACAGCTACCTCATCAGAGATCTTAAGCCAGATTCAACCAGCTAAGCTGTGCCTGGGTTCCTGATATTCTTGTTAAACAGTTTGGGATTTCCAGTAAAATGCTACGGAGGCCACAGACCAGAAGAAAAGAGCCTGACCAGAACTAAAAGATTCATCATAGGATTCAAGGCCAAACTAAAATAGTTCCTCCCTAACAAAGTATAGAGTGAGCCTCCATTCAATCAAGGTAAGTGAAGTGAAGTCGCTCAGTCGTATCCGACCCTCAGCGACCCCATGGATTGCAGCCTTCCAGGCTCCTCCGTCCATGAGATTTGGAGGCAAGAGTGCTGGAGTGGATTGCCATTTCCTTCTCCAGGGGATCTTCCTGACCCAGGAATCGAACCTGGGTCTCCCACACTGCAGGCAGACGCTTTACCGTCAGAGCCACCAGGGAAGCTTTAACTGTATTTTCAGGCAAATCTTAGTACTATTTGTTTAACAAATAGCTGTTTAACAGAACTCACACTCTTCATAAGTATCATTTACAGTGTCCAATATAAAATTTGTAAACATGAAAAAAGCAGGAAAATATAACATATAAGTTAGAAAAAGTCAGTCAATAGACATAAACCTGTAGATGTTGAAATTAGCAGATAGGGACTTTAAATGTGGTAAATGTCTTAAAGAATCTACCAAAAAAAGTATAAATAGTGAATAAATGAAAGTACCAGAAGAGACAGACTATTTAAAAAAAAGTAAATGAAAATCTCAGGATTGAAAAAATTCAAAATGTAATTTTTAAAAAAATCTACTGGCTGGAATTAACAATACAATGAGAGGAAACAGGCAAAAGTGTCAGTAAACCTGTAGACAGATCAATACAAATCATTAAATTGAAGACAGAAAAAAATCTAGAAAAATGAAAGGAGCCTTAATGTATTGTGGATCGCATCAAGCTTCATCATGTACACGTAGTTTAAAAAAATGGACAGAAAGGGCAGGAAAAAAATAGTTACGGCAAAAAATACTAGGTGACAAATGTCCAGAGTTGATCAGTAAAAAAGTCCTACAAAGTCAGGAAGCTGAGCTAAATACCAAAAGAAAGTTACATTTAGGCACTTCAAAGACCAATTGTTAAAAAGGAAATAAAGAGAAAAAAATGAAAAGTGACATGGAGAGGAAAACGGTGAAGTTTTGTCAGAAACAATAGAAATTTAGAAGACGAGACAATATTCTTAACAAGATGATAGTGAAAAAAAGCAAATCTGTCAACTTAGAATTCCATATCCAGACACATATAGATTGAACGTGAGAGGATGAAAAAAGATACTTCATGCAAACGGCAATGACAAGAAAGTGGAAGCTGCAGTAATCAGAGAAGACAAAATAGCCTTTAAAGTAAAGCTGTACGCCATTTTTATCTGCATTATTATCTTTACTACTGTTATCACCGCCCTCGGGATCAACTGTGAACTATATATGATTATTTCTGTTTGGCATATAGTTCACAATGGCTGAGTCATCAAGGAGCTCACCCAAAGTCACTTGGGGGCTTCTGTGGTGGCTCAGTGATAAAGAGTTAGCCTGCCAATGCGGGAGACGGTTTTAATTCCTACTCCGGGAAGATTCCGCATGCCTTGGAGCAGCTGAGCCCATGTGCCAAGATTCCGTATGCCTTGGAGCAGCTGAGCCCATGTCCCACAGCTACTGAGCCAGTGCACTGGAGCCCAGGAGCCACAACTGCTGAGTCTACCAGCTGCAGCTACTGAAGCCTGCAGGCCCATGTGCTCCACAAGGAGAGAACCCACTGCAATGAAAAGCCCACACGCCACAGCGAGAGAGTGGCTTCCGCTCGTCACGAATACAACGAAAGCAGCTTTAAAGGAAAGTTCATAGCAATACAGGTCTTCATCTAAAAACAGGAAAAATCAAAATCTGTCTACAAAAAAGCACATATTCAAATATTCATGGCAATGTTACTCATAATATTAGAGAATCCAGAAACAACCCAAATATCAATTTATAGAAGAATGAATAAACAAACTATAGTATATTCATAATGTGTAATATAGCACATCAATGAAAAGGAACGAATTACTGGAACTCTTCAAGATTTGGGTAATGAATCTCAAAATATTATGTTGATTAATAAAGTCAGATACAATAGACTCTACAAGTGTGTGTCAGAAAATCCAAAATGAGGTCTTACCAATCAAACTGAGGCAAGTGGGACTACAATGCTGAAATATTCAAATGGTGTATTATAGATACACGGTCTTTAAACTGGGAGAGACATAATCTTCAAGTCTTTTCTTCTTCTTCCTCCTCCTTCTTCTCCTCCTTTCCCCTCATTTTTCTCCTCTTTATTTTTCTTCTTTTATTAAAGAATGGAAAGAAAATGACCTCAGTAGTTGCAGCACATGGCTCAGTAGTTGTGGCATGTGGGCCCTGGAGTGTGCAGGCTTCACTAGTGGGGAAACATGGGCTCAGTATTTGAGGCACATAGGCTCCAGAGCATGAGCTCAGTAAAGGAGGTGCATGGGGTTCGTTGCTCCGTGGCATGTGAAATCTTTCAGGACTAGGGATTGAACTCGTGTCCACTGCACTGGCAGGTAAATTTCTATCTGGTACACCACAAGGGAAGGCCTCACTATTTTCTATAACCTGTGTTCTCAATTTTTTAAAAAATAAAAGTGTGTTTATTTTTAGTACCAGCCAAAAATATTAAATATTTTGAAAAGCTTAGAAGTATTTATTAACATCATTTTTCCTATGCAAAAGCTTGATTGAAATATCAGTTACTAAGGCTTATGAGTGTGAAAGAGTTAAGACCAGAAAATAAGAGAAAAAATGTAAGGATTAAAAAATACAAGTGTGGATGAATATATTTAGAAGGTACATATATGATTAGCTTGAATTTGCCAATGCAGAGACTAAAAACCATAACTATAAAAAGCCATCGTTAAAATATCTTCCAAGATGAAATGAGAGAATGAATGAAAAAATGTGTTCCAAAGTAAAAATCTAGACAAAAATCCAGTGTTATTTTCTAACTGAGAATCATGAATCATAGCAACTTATAAAAGATGTCTCCTAATTGGAAGTGGGGAGTGGATTGGGCTGACACTATCTGGCATTTTCCCCCAGAGAATAAGGTCATATTCTCATAAGAAGGGAAAATCAGACCACCTGACCTGCCTCTTGAGAAATCTGTATGCAGGTCAGGAAGCAATAGTTAGAACCGGACATGGAATAACAGACTGGTTCCAAATCGGGAAA
>SJYC01034950.1:0-13213 GCA_006408675.1 Madoqua kirkii
CACTCAGTCGTGTCCAACTCTTAACAACCTCATGGACTGCAGCCCACCAGGTTCCTCTGTCCATGGGATTTTCCAGGCAAGAGTACTGGAGTGGGGTGCCATTGCCTTCTCCATCACTTGTTATTAAAGAAATACAAGTCAAAACCACAATGAGATTTCACCTCACACAGGTCAGAATGGCATCATCAAAAAGTCTACAAACAAATGCTGGAAAGAGTGTGGAGAAAAGGGAATGCTTTTGTACTGTTGGTGGGAATGTAAATTGATACAGCCACTATGGAAGATGGTATGGAGAGTCCTTAAGAAACTACAAATAAAATTACTATATGACCCAGCAATCCCACTCCTAGGCATGTACCCTGAGGAGACAAAAATTGAAAAAGACACATGTACCCCATTGTTCACTGCAGCAGTATTTGCAATAGCTAGGACATGGAAGCAACCTAGATGTCCATCGACAGATAAATGGATAAACAAGATTTGGTATATGTACAAAAGGGAATATTACTTAGCCATAAAAAGGAATACATTTGAGTCAGTTCTGATGTGGTAGATGAACGTAAAACCTATTATACAAAAGAGTGAAATGAGTCAGAAAGAGAAAGATAAATATCATATTCTAATGCATGTATGCAGAATCTTGAAAAATGGTATTGAAGAATTTGTTTACAGGGCAGCAATGGAGAAACAGACACAAGAGAATAGACTTATGGACATGGGGAGGGGGAGGAGAAGGTGAAATGTATGGAAAGAGAAACATGGAAATTTATGTTACTGTATTAAAATAGATAGCCATCAGCAATTTGCTCTATGTCTCAGGAAACTCAAACAGGGCCTCTGTATCAACCTAGAGGGGTGGCATGGGGAGGAAGATGGGAATGAGGTTCAAATGGAGGGCTATATGTACACCTATGGCTGATTCATGTTGAGGTTTGACAGAACACATCAAAAGCTTTAAAGCAATTATCCTTCAATTTAAAAAGGTCAAAAAGAAAAAAAATGTACAAAATTTATCAACATATTAGTAAATTAAGTCCAGACATATTTATAAGAGGTAATAAATCACGAAAAAGTGAGATTGAGTTCCTTAATTTCAAGAACATAAGATTAGACTACATTAAAACACCAAACAGTATGCTTATCATATTAACAGAATAAGAAGCATAACCATTTCAGTAGATGCAGAAAAATAATTCCTTTTCATTATATTTAAAACATTCTCAGCAAGCTAGGACTAGAAAGGAATTTTCTTAATCTGGTAAAGGACATCTATGAAAACTTTACAACTAATATTATACTACTTAATTGAGAATTATAAAAATTTTTTCCCTTCAAAATTGAGAAAGAAAGTATACTGAGGGGTCCTAGCCAACAAAAAGCCACAAAAAATGCAATACAAAATATTAGAAATGAATAAGTAATACAATTTTTGTTTTCAGGCAGTATGATTGTTTACATAGATGATCCTAAATAGCATCATCCTAAAAGATGATGTTGTGAAAGTGCTGCAATCAATATACCAGCAAATTTGGGAAATGGCACTGGCCACAGGACTGGAAAAGGTCAGTTTTCATCCTAATCCTGAAGAAAGGCAATGCCAAATAATGTTCAAACTACCACACAACTGCATTCATCTCACACACTAACAAAGTAATGCTCAGAATTCTCCAAGCTAGGCTTCAACAGTATGTGAACTGAGAACATCCAGATGTTCAAGCTAAGTTTAGAAAAGGCAGAAGAACCAGAGATCAAACTGCCAACATCCATTGGATCATAGCAAAAGCAAGAGAATTCCAGAAAAAAACATCTACTTCTGCTTCATTGACTATGCTAAAGCTTTTGACTGTGTGGATCACAGCAAACTGTGGAAAATTCTTCAAGAGATGAGAATACCAGACCACCTTACCTAACTCTTGAGAAATCTGCACACTGGTCAAGAAGCAACAGTTAGAATCAGACATGGAACAATGGTCTGATGCCACACTGGTAAAGAAGCACATTAAGGCTGTATATTCAGTGGCAAGCAGAATATTTTCATTCAAATTTCTAGAAGTTAATAAGTCCAAGAAAAAAAAGCATAGCATAATGAAAAAACTTTTAATGTATCTCACCTACTCTCTTTATATCGTTGTGCTAGGGCTAAGTCTCTTCAGTAGTGTCTAACTTTTTGCAACTCCATGGACTGCAGCCTGCCAGGCTCCTTTGTCCATAAGATTCTCCTGGCAAGCATACTGGAGTGGATGCCATTTCCTTCTCCAGGGGATCTCCACAACCCAGGGATCGAACTCAGGTCTTTCATGTCTCCTTCACTGGCAGGCAGGTTGTTTAGCACTAGTGCCATCTGGGAAGCCCTTATATCTGTGTGAAGTCACTGAAGTTACTCAGTTGTGTCCAGTTCTTTGCGACCCCATGGACTGTAGCCTACCAAGCTCCTCCGTCCATGGGATTTTCCAGGCAAGAGTACTGGAGTGGGGTGCCATTTCCTTCTCCAAGGAAATATCTTTGTAAATTGCCTTAAATTTTTTCAGGAAAAGATGTTTTCCGGTTACAAGTGCTACGTAACAAATTATACTGAACATTTCTATATTAAAACAATCATTTTCGCTTTGGTCATAATTTTGTGGGTCATGAATTTGAGGATTCATCAGGGCAGCTCTGTGTGGGGTATCTGATGTGGGTGCATCCAGATGTGGGCTGTAATTGCAGTCATCTGAGGGACTACCTGTGCTTGATGTCCAATGTGGTTCACTAATATGAAAATGACTTGCTGGCTGTTTGTTTCACAGTGAGAGTCTATACTGGCCTCTCCAGCATGGTGGTCTAACAGTAATAGGACTTCTTAAATAGCTGCTCAAATCTCCAAGCATGACTGTACCAGTGAACACAACAGAAGCTGTGTCACATTTTCTGATTTAGCCTTGGATGTCACGCAGTCACTTCTTCTTTCTATTAGTTACAAATGAGGCACAAGCTTAGCCAGATTTAAGGAGAGAAGACGTAAGAGCATAATTCTTCTTAGGAGTTGTGTTAAAGAATTTCCATTCATTAAAGAAAAAGAGCCACAGATAAAGAGAAAGTAAATGAGTAAAAGAAATGTATTGTTTTGTTTTGACTTGAATTGTTGAGATCCATAGAGATCCAGCACATTCTAGGCTGAGTAGACAATTTGAGAGGTTTAGATTTCATCTAAAAGTTGAGATCAATGTTGTACTCTTATAATCTCTCTTAATATTTTCACCTAATAAGCACAGTAGTCATAATTAATTCAGTAGCTGGAGATAGGTGGTTAGGATTTCAGAGGAATTAATATAAATGTGTCCTTTTGGTTCAACATTTTCTCAGGGATGGAAGAATAAACTACTTGTTAGTGCATCTACATTGGAGCAGAGTTAGGTGAGAATATAGAGCTATCATTCTGTGCTGTGCTGTGCTGTGCTGTGCTGTACTAAGCTGCTTCAGTAATATCCAACTCTTTGCGACCCTATGCACTGTAGCCCACCAGGTTCATCTGTCCATGGGATTCTCCAGGCAAGAATACTGGAGTATCTTCTCTCCTTGAATCTGGGTAAGCTTGTGCCTCATGTGTAACTAACAGAATGCAGAAGTGAGTGCATGACATCCAAGGCTAAATCAGAAAATGTGACACAGCTTCTGTTGTGTTCACTGGTACACTCATGCTTGGAGTTTGAACAGCCACAAAATAACTCCTATTATTGTTAGACTGCTAAGCTGGAGGAGCCATTATAAGCTCTTTGGTTGACAGTCTAGTGAAGTTCCAGCAAATAGCCAGGTGGAACAGTGGTAAACAATCTGCCTGCCAAAGCAGGAGACACAAGAGATGTGGGTCCAATCTCTGGATCGAGGAGGGCATGACAACCCACTCCAGCATTCTTATCTGGGCAATCTCATGAACAGAGGAGCCTTGCAGGCTACAGGCCATGGAGTTGCAAAGACTAGGGCACGATGGCGTGACTGAGCACATGCTCACGCAGTCAAGCTTAAGGAAAAAATTGAACTCTCTGAAACTTTCACAAATTTGTTTTCTGTCTGCAAAGTTCATTTCATCTTATAACAGATCATGGGCTGAGTGCCAGCAGAAACAATGAAAGCTAGTTTTCATTCAGTTTACTTCAGCCTCTTGAAACATGTTGAACTAGGAAAGGAGAGGTGGGATCCATAAACTTAGTCTTTACCTTGAACTTCACCATTTATTTCGGAATGAGGACTGGGAAAATGCTTATTTAAGACTACCTGGATTCCTTCATTCAAGCTGAACTTGGTAATAAAATAACAATGTATTTGTTCAGTTCTCTTGGCTCTGACATAATATGCATTGGGTAAATATGAAGCCATATTACTCTATCATGCAAGAAAAAATTTATATATCCTCAAATGGTTCTCAGAGTCATTTTTCAAACAGGTCTCCTAATTTAGTTGGAAACTAATGGCTTATCCCCAGGAAATATGTATGAAAACTGTTATTTTATGATTGTGTGCAATAGTAAATGAGATGTTATATAAGCAATCAATCAAATCTGTAAAGCATCATCTGTTCTCTGTAATAAATAGTTTCCTCTCAACATTTGGTTAATTTTTCTTGCTCTGAACTAAAAAGTCTCATTTGGATCCAAACCACAGTGATAGAGCCACATACCTACCTGTTTTTGAGGTTGTGTTTCAGGGACCATATACTTCTATAAAAAGGATGAAGTTGGATTATTTATAGAGACTGTCACACAGTAAGTCAGAAAAAGAAAACAAATACCCTATATTAACACATATATGTCTGTGGAATCTAGAAAAATGGATCAGTTCAGTTGAGTTCAGTTCAGTTGAACTCAGTTTATTCAGTTCCGTTGAGTTCAGCTTCAACTCTTGTTAAAGCTCTCCTCATTGTGATAATGACTTTTGTATGTTTTGTATCTCCTTTTACTACTGGACAGAGGAATCATTCTCAGACCTTAAGTTTTCACCGTTGTCATGTATAATGTATCACATAGATGTTCCCTGCTGATAACAGGTCATCTTCCTGCCATGGGTATGGTTTGCTGTTGCTGTTGAGCCAATAAGTCATGTCCAACTCTTTTGTGACCCCATGGACAGTAGCCCACCAGGCTCCTCTGTCCATCAGATTTACCAGAAAGATTACTAGAGTGAGTTGCCATTTCCTTCTCCACTGGATCTTCCTGACCCAGGGATTGAACCCATGTCTCCTGTATTGGCAAATGGATTCTCTACCACTGAGCCACCAAGAAAGCCCCTGGATATGGTAGACTTCCACTAAATGTCTGGGCCCATTTAGGTAGGCTCCTGCTGTATTGCCTGAATCTGTATCTTCCTAAATACATAAGCGTTTAGCTGCATCAGAGACAAAGAGCATTAAATAAATTAAATTATCTCTTTTGACCTAACAAACAGAAGAGCTAGCCATTTGATGTAACTTATAAACTATTATCTCCAATTAGCAACTCTCTCATTATAATTATTTTGATATGCTAATTCTCATGTATTACTAGCTACCTTTTTGTACTAAATTATAGTGCTCATTTTTTTATTTGGTGAACTTTAATGGAATATTTAGACAGCTTAAGAATATGATTCAATATGGCATATATTAAGGAGGACTACCATTAAATAAGAAAATGTTTTGTAAAGCAGAAGTAGGACAAAGAAATTTCACATGTTTTTGAGTAAAATTTGACCCTAAGCTGTAATATTTGCTGATAAAATTACAGACATCTTTGTTTTAATCATTACTCAAAAATATAATGATTTAGATAATATAAGTTAGAAAGCACTTCAGCCACAGCAAGTGTATGTCATAATGTGATTTCATCACTTGTTAAGGATATTTGAAAAGAAACAACTTTACATTGTTAAATCATGCAATTTAAAAAGTTTCCTCATGAAATAAAAGTAGACTCTATCTTTCTGCCGTGACATCATTTTAGTAAGATAATGTAATGAATTTTCAAATTGAATCCAAGTTTAAGTCCTAACATTTTGTAGTTACTCCCTTTAAAATGGAAGAGCTGGCTCACAGATAAATTAATGCTGGTCGGTCACATTTCCTTTTGGCTAACCTTTTTTTCTTTCCTTTTCACCCTGAGACCAGCCATACACCATTTGCTTGGGTTTATTAGGTCTTAGAAATGCTTTAACAATCTGGAAGCTTTCTAACATATCTGCACACCATGCACTGCCTCTCAATGAACGGCATTCTCAGCATTAGAATTTGGAATCTCTTACTGTGCAACAGCAAACTGTATAGTAATCCTGCTGACCTAGCTAGTTTGGGGAAAAGGTCTTCTGAAAAGCCAAGTGCTGCTAACTGAAAGTTACCTTTGTTTTGTTGAGCTTCTGTTAAGCAAGATAGGGCTTCCCTGAAGGCTCAGCGGGTAAAGAATCTACCTGCAATGCAAGAGACACAGGAGACACGGGTTCAGTCTTTAGGTCAGGAAGATCCCCTGGAGGAGGGCATAGGAAACCCACTTCAGTATTTTTGCCTGGAGAATGCCCAGGGACTACGGAGCTGGGCAGGCTACAGTCCAAAGGTCACAAAGAGTCAGACACGACTGAGGAATGAAGTATGCATGCACACATTAAATAATTTAATGAAAATCGGAAAACTCAATCATACTTCATAAAAATCAGACCCAACACACATGAGGATTCATATATACTGTTCAAGAATAGTCACACGGAGCAATTACATTCAGTCTTATTTACTTAATGAGCAGGGGAGAGCAGAAATAAAATTATGTCAAAACTCTTCAACCTATAAGTGTAAATTTTTTCTTTAGAATACTGCTTTGGAATCCTATCATTTTAATTACATGCCTGAAATAGGTTTTACTGATATTCTTTTCACTTTTATTTCTCTTCTGCTTCTATCACCAAGTAGGATTTTCTTCTGTTGATTATACAACAAACAGTGGATTTGAAAGTGGCTTGGGGTTTCCCTGGTAGCTCAGCTGTTAAAAAATCTGCCTGCAATGCAGGAGACCCTGGTTTGATTCCTGGGTTGCGAAGATCCCCTGGAGAAGGGATAGGCTACCCACTCCAGTATTCTTGGGCTTCCCTTGTGGCTGAGCTGGGAAAGAATCCACCTGTAACGCAGGACACCTGGGTTGGGAAGATCCCCTGGAGAAGGGAAAGGCTACCCACTCCAGTATTCTTGCCTGGAGAATTCCATGAACTGTATAGTCCATGGTGTCCCAAAGAGTCAGACATGACTGAGTGACTTTCACTTCACTTCACTTTGGAACTCCCAGAGTTCTAAGTAGAGCCTTGAGAATGGCTAGTTTCACACCAGACTATACTATGCACTTGTTCCCCATCCTGGGCTCACTCCATTTTGTCATTATGTATAGCTATATCTTTGTGACAGATATAGCTAAGCTCAGTCTTCTGTTTTCATAGCATGAACTGTTGCCAGAGCTTTATAGAGCCAGAGACATTTCCTAGACATTTTGCATCCAGGTGAAACCATTTTCCTCAATGGAACTGGAACTGCAGTAGAGTGATCACTTTTGGACCTGGGTTTTTAAAAAGCAATTATACCTTCTTCAATGTCTCTGACACTGTCTCCCTTTCCCCTTCTGCTGGCTGCAAGCAGGTGACACAGAAGTCCCAAGGGAATCCAGAGCCACAGAAGAACAGGCAGAAGAACCTGTTTCTCTGAATCACTGTATGAAGGAATGTCACACCTGTCAAACCAGAATTGTCAACTTGAACTTTTGCATGAGTAGGAAAAGAATTTCTTCTGGGATTAATCATGGAAACGTGGTGATTTATTTGTTATGGTAGCTAATAGTTCCTAACTATAATAGTTTTGTATGCTTTTATGAATGTACTAAGAAATAAAACTGAATCATTCATTTTTGAAACTTATATTCCCACTCAGTGACTGGCGCAGTATTCTTATACTCAATGAGTAACAATGAACTTCTCCATGGACACAAAGAAATGGCATAGCTTGCTCAAGTTCACACAGTTAGTAAAAGTTTAAGCCCATAATAACTAATTTTGAAACATTGTTTACACTAAGCTGTTATCCTTGCAAATTTAATTTACAGAGGGCTTTCTCTGGGCCATCTTTGTATTTTGTACAACTAGACTATCTCAAGGAGTCCTCCAATAAACATATGTGAAAAGTAATAATAGAATAGCCAAACCATTTTATAGCTTTTGTACACTTCATTAACTTTCCAGCACTTCTCCTGTGCATTTTTTTATATGTGAAACCCAAAGAAAGTAAGTTTATTTACTAATTTACCGAGTAGTTAGGCAGCCAAATGCTTAAAGAATCCATAATTAAATATTAAAACTGAGAAAATCTGTAAAATATTTTTTTAGGTCCCCAGCCTGACCTTCAGTGAATTAATTCTGACTGTGTGTTAAATGACATAACATACAACATTGTAAGCAAATTAATTGCTATTCAGCATAACATTGCTTTGCTCTAATTTTGTATTTCTAAGCTATTAAAATTTAGACACTCCAGGCCCAATACTTCTGAAGCTAAGCAATTTGCAAAATGCTATACTAACAAATGTTCTTACCACATCTGCTCTTTCCAGTGCAGGGAAACTGGCAGGATTCAGGGGAAGAGATCCTTATGGGCAAGAGCTAACAGGAATCAATGCACAGTCGGTCTGAAATGATAAATGTGTTTTAGGAGTTCTCCTAGAAGAAATCAGGCAACAGTCCTTTGAGATGTGAAGCATGCAAATCAACCTTATGATATTCAAGAGTTCTGCCAATTTCTTGAGAAAAAAATAATTAGAAAAGAAAAGTTGATCCTTCTATTCAGATGGCCTCTTGGACCAGTGAGACTCAACACAGTGCTGTTGGTATCTGGGTAGCATCTGTTGAGTAGCAGGTGTGTTACACAATGTGGGGGGAGGGGTGGGGCAGAGCAGTTCTGCTGAACTGGAACACTCTTGGAAACCAGTTCCCAGCTCACATTGGTTCTTCTTTTTGGAACATCATCTGCTATCCCCATCTCCCATTTGCCCTGCTAATTTTCTCAGCTGCGGTTGGCAAATATGAGTTACCACCATTGAGAAATTCTTCTCAATGTCCCCAATTTCATATTAGTGTCCTCTGCTCCCTGCCCGTGCCCCCTGACACAGTACTTACCCCTATACCAGTTCCCATTGGTTTAAGAGTAAATGCCAACCCACTAACTTGTCTCTTCTACTACATAATGAACTTTCTGAGGTTAAGGATTACATTGTTTTCTTTGTTGTAGACCTGATGCCTGAAACATACAGTGCTCAACATGTATTTGTCAAAAGAAAAGGTCAGAATGATAAATATTTTAATGAGTTACCACCATTGAGAAATTCTTCTCAATGTCCCCAATTTCATATTAGTGTCCTCTGCTCCCTGCCCGTGCCCCCTGACACAGTACTTACCCCTATACCAGTTCCCATTGGTTTAAGAGTAAATGCCAACCCACTAACTTGTCTCTTCTACTACATAATGAACTTTCTGAGGTTAAGGATTACATTGTTTTCTTTGTTGTAGACCTGATGCCTGAAACATACAGTGCTCAACATGTATTTGTCAAAAGAAAAGGTCAGAATGATAAATATTTTATCCAGTTTTTTTTCTAAACATATTATTTAAGTTAAATTAGAAAAGCACACTATAGAGGGTGGTCCTAAGATGGTGGAGGAATAGGACAGGGAGATCACTTTCTCCCCCACAAATTCATCAAGAGAACATTTAAACGCTGAGTAAATTCCACAAAACAACTTCTGAATGCCGGCAGAGGACATCAGGCACCCAGAAATGCAGCCCATTGTCTTCGAAAGGAGGTAGGAAAGAATATAAAAGACAAAAAAGAGAGACAAAAGAGGTAAGGATGGAGCTCTGTCCCAGGAAGGGAGTCTTAAAAAGATAAGTTTCCAAACACCAGGAAACATTCTCACTGCCGAGTCTGTGGAGAGCCTTGGAAGCACAGAGGGCAACATAACAGGGAGGAAAAATAAATAATTAAAACCCACAGATTATAAGCCCAATGGTAACTCCTCCAGCGGAGAAGCAGCGTGATGACTGCACCCGCCACTAGCAAGTGGGGGCTGGGCAGGGCGGCGGGGGCTGCATTGCTTAGAGTAAGCAACGGCCTGAATGCCCCGTGTGCAATCTGAGCCAATTAACTTGGGCTAGCAAACCAGACTGTGGGATAGCTACCATGCAAAAAGCCCTAAGACACCACCACGCCTGTGCACAGAGCAAAGAACTGAACAGAGATGGCCGGCTGCAGACTATCCCTCTCCGGTGACAGGCAGCCAGAGCCGGAAGGGGGCAATCACAGCCCCAGAGACATCTTCCAAACTGCGAGCAGGCTTCTTTGCTAACTAAGACTTCATGGGGTTCTGGACAGTCAACATCCGCCTGGGAAGGTTGTACACCCAGAAAACCAAGCAGCAGGGAGGGGATAAGTGGCAGCAACCATGCTAGCCAAACACCTCATCACCTGAGCTGCTAGGATCTGGGAAGGGCACAAAATGCAGGCCCAACCTAGTCTGGGTCTCTGAGGACTACGCAAGTGCCTGAACCTGAGCGGCTTAGACCTGGGAGGGGCATGCAGCCCAGAGCCAGTCTCAGACAGTCCCCGGCAGAGCAACCTAGAGCCTGAGCAGTGTGGGCAGGGAGGGCACACGTGCCGTGAGTGGGGGCAGGCCCAGGGTGGATGAGACACTGCAAGCACACACCAGTGTTATTTGTTTGCAGCGTACCTCCCTCCCCACAGTGTGACTGAACAAGTGAGCCTAAAAAAAGTGTCCACCAGTGCCCCCTTTGTGTCAGGGTGGAAATCAGATACTGAAGAGACCAGCAAACGGAAGAAGCTAAAACAGAGGGAACCACCTTGGAAATGACAGGTGCAATAGATTAAAACCCTGTCGTTAGTACCGACTACATAGGAAGGGGCCTATAGATCTTGAGAAATATAAGCTGGACCAAGGAACTATCCGAAAATGAACTGACCTCACAATACCCACAACAACACCAGAGAAAGTCCTAGATATATTTTTACGATCATTCTTTTTTTTTTTAAGACCTCTATTATTCCTTAATTTTCACTTTTATAACCTACTATTCAGTTCCGTTCAGTTCAGTCACTCAGTCGTGTTTGACTCTTTGCGGCCCCATGAACTGCAGCACGTCAGGCATCCCTGTCCATCACCAACTCCTGGAGTTCACTCAGACTCGCATTCATCGAGTCTGTGATGCCATCCAGCCATCTCATCCTCTGTCATCCCCTTCTCCTCCTGCCCCCAATCCCTCCCAGCATCAAAGTCTTTTCCAATGAGCCAACTCTTCACATGAGGTGACCAAAGTACTGGAGTTTCAGCTTTAGCATCATTCCTTCCAAAGAAATCCCAGGGTTGATCTCCTTCAGATTGGACTGGTTGGATCTCCTTGCAGTCCAAGGGACTCTCGAGTCTTCTCCAACTCCACAGTTCAAAAGCATCAATTCTTCAGTGCTCAGCCTTCTTCACAGTCCAACTCTCACATTCATACATGACTATTGGAAAAACCATGTGGGTCCCTAAATGGGAAACCTTAAAAACAAAGGGGCTAGTTTTGTGGTAAAAAACCTAAGATGGCACCTGGCGGAAGAGATGGGGGTGTGGTCTGTGTTGTTTGTCAAAGTTTTTTGATTGGCTCTCTTGATTTCCGTGCATGTAGACAGTGCGTGATCTCCATAGACTCCTGTTATAATGAAGGCACATGATGGTTTGACCTTTAACGTGATTGGTGCAACTATGGAAAGTCCCTCCTAAACCCCCCCCTGCTTGCCTATATAAGCTGGGAGTTTGCAACAATAAAGCAGAACTGCTTAGACAGAACCCCTGATTGTCTCTCGATAGCCAGGGGGCTGGGTTGGCAGACAGCAGGCTCACCTCTCCTCAGGACCCCTCAGCTTTGCTGAAGGAAGTTCCACTGCCTCTACTCTTTCTGCAGAGTGCCCCCCGCAAAACCATAGCCTTGACTAGACGGACCTTAGTCGGCAAAGTAAGGTCTCTGCTTTTGAACATACTA
Organism: Madoqua kirkii; assembly: GCA_006408675.1. Lineage (NCBI taxonomy): Eukaryota > Metazoa > Chordata > Mammalia > Artiodactyla > Bovidae > Madoqua > Madoqua kirkii. The sequence goes on from SJYC01034950.1 coordinate 12,061, forward strand.
TCTAGCTTGGTCATAACTTTTCTTCCAAGGAGTAAGCATCTTTTAATTTCATGGCTGCAATATTACTTTGCAAAAGAAAAAAAAAGACCTTATTTTTTAAAGCAAACTTCATATATATATATTGGAGAAGGCAATGGCACCTCACTCCAGTTCTTTTGCCTGGAAAATCCCATGGATGGAGGAATCTGGTAGGCTGCAGTCCATGGGGTCGCTAAGAGTGAGACATGACTGAGTGACTTCATTTTCACTTTTCACTTTCATGCATTGGAGAAGGAAATTGAAACCCACTCCAATGTTCTTGCCTGGAGAATCCGAGGGACAGGGAAGCCTGGTGGGCTGCCGTCTATGGTGTCGCACAGAGTCGGACATGACTGAAGTGACTTAGGAGCACTAGCGTGTGTATATATATATATATATAATTTTTATGACTTTGTTTTTTTCTTTTTTTTCCTTTTCTTTAATATTGTATTTTTGAAATTCCAAACTCTATTCTAGATTTTAATCTTTACTTTTTGGTATTTATTATCAATTTTGTATCTTTAAGAACCCAATCTTCAGCACCTATTTTTACTTGGAAGTGAGATTAATGGCTTGACTGCCCTCTCCCCCTTTGGACTCTCCTTTTTCTCCACCAGGTTGCCTCTCTCTCCTTCCTACCCCCTCTCCGCTCTACTCAACTCTATGAATCTCTGTGTGTTCCAGACGGTGGAGAACACTTAGGGAACTGATTACTGGCTGGATCTCTCTCTCTCCTTTTGATTCCCCCCTTTTATCCTCCTAGCCACCTCTGTCTCCTTCCTTCCTTCCTCTTCTCTTCTCTGTATAACTCCATGAACATCTCTGAGCGGTCCAGTTGTGGAGTGCACATAAAGAAGTGATTACTGGCTAGTTTTCTCTCTCCTCTACTGATTCCACCTCATCTCATTCAGGTCACCTCTAACTCCCTCCTCCCTCTTCTCTTCTCCATGTAACTCTGTGAACCTCTCTGGGTGTCCCTCAATGTGGAGAAACTTTTCATCTTTAACCTAGATGTTTTATCAAAGGTGCTGTATAGAAGGAGAAGTCTTGAGACTACTGTAAAAATAAGACTGAAAACCAGAAGCAGGATGCTTAGGTCCAAATCCTGAGAACACTAAAGAACTCCTGATTCCAG
>SJYC01034953.1:0-13866 GCA_006408675.1 Madoqua kirkii
TTGATCCCTGTCTCCTGTACAATGTCACGAACCTGATTTCATAGTTCATCAGGCACTCTATCTATCAGATCTAGGCCCTTAAATCTATTTCTCACTTCCACTGTATAATTATAAGGGATTTGATTTAGGTCATAACTGAATGGTCTAGCGGTTTTCCCTACTTTCTTCAATTTAAGTCTAAATTTGGTAATAAGGTGTTCATGATCTGAGCCACGGTCAGCTCCTGGTCTTGTTTTTGTTGACTGTATAGAGCTTCATCTTTGGCTGCACAGAATATAATCAATCTGATTTCAGTGTTGACCATCTGGTGATGTCCATGTGTAGAGTATTCTCTTGTGTTGTTGGAGAGGGTGTTTGGTATAACTAGTGCATTTTCTGGCAAAAGTCTATTAGTCTTTGCCCTGCTTCATTGTGCATTCCAAGGCCAAATTTTCCTATTACTCCAGGTATTTCTTGACTTTATTTCTTTTTTTTTTAAATTGGCATATAGTTGATTTATACTGCTGTGTAAGTTTCTCCTATACAGCAAAGTGAATCAGGTATACATACACATATCCCTGCTTTTTTGAATTTCCTTTACATTCTGGTCACACAGAGCAAGAGTAGAGTTCTTTGTGCTATGCAGTAGGTTTTTTATTAGTTATCTGTTTTATACCTAGTAGTGTATATATGTCAATCTCAATCCCCCAATTCATTCCAACCCCCTTTTCCTCCTTGGTATCTGTACATTTGTTCTCTACATCTGTGGCTCTATTTCTGCTTTGCCAATAAGATCATATTCAACATTTTTCTAGAGTCCACATACATGTGTTAATATATGATATTTATTTTCCTCTTTCTGACTGCTTCACTCTGTATGACAGTACATGACTCTATAGGTCCATCCACTTCTCTGCAAATGACAGTCTCATTACTTTTTATAGCTGAGTAATATTACATTGTATATATGCACCACATCTTCTTTATCCATTCATTGTTGATGGACACTTAAGTAGCTTCCATGTCCTGGCTATTGTAAATGGTGCTGTAGTGAACACTGGGAAATATGTATCATTTTGAATTATGGTTTTCTCTGAGTATATGCCCAGGAGTGGGATTGCTGGGTCATATGGTAGTTCTAGTTTTAATCTTTTAAGTAATCTCCATACTATTCTCCATAGTGGCTGTATCAAGGTACATTCCTGCCAATAGTGCAAGAGGGTTCCCCATTCTACACACTCTCTCCAGTATTTATTGTTTGTAGATTTTTTGATAATGGTCACTCTGATCAGTGTGAGGTTATTCCTCTATGTATTGATAGTTTTGATTTGCATTTCTTTCATTTTTATTGTTCCACTCTTAAATATAACATGTGTTTTGCCCCTTATTGGTTTCAAGATTTTTCTGTTTGTCTTTGACATGCTTCAGTTTTCGCTTTCTTTTTTCCTTCATCTTCCACCTTTATGTGCTCCAGTGTGGTCTTTATTTGTTCATTCTCCCAGAATTTGATGATTTTTTTCATCTATGGATTAATATTTTTAATCAAATTTGAAAAAAAAATTGGCAACTATCTTCTCAAATGTTTTGTATTCTGCCCCATTTTCTCTCTTATATACACCATTTGCATGCATTTCCAACTGTTTGCCATTAGTCCATACGATATGTAAACTTTGGCCCACATTTTTCACTCTTTCATTTTTCTTCTCTTTACCTCAGATTAGACAATTTTTATGGTTTCTGAGATTACTAAAACTTTCATATTTTTTTTCAAATCTGTTTAAGCATCTAGAAAATTTTTCAGAGAGATTTTCTTTTCAGTTCTAAAATTTTCATTTGGTCTTCTTCTGGAGTTTCAACTTTTTACTAAAATTATCCATCTTTTCATATCTTTGGTCCATACATTTTAGTAAATTATTTAACGTATTTATAATGTATGCATGCTAAGTCATTTCAGTCATGTCCAACTCTTTGCAACCCCATGAACTGTAGCCTGGCTGGGGTTCTCCAGGCAAAAACACTAGAGTGGGTTGCTGTTTCCTTCTCTAGGAGACCTTCCCAACCCAGGGATCAAACCTCATCTCCAGCACCAGCATGGGGGTTCTCTAGGAAGTGCCACCTAGGAAGCTGTAACATACTCATAACATATTTATAATAGTTATTTTAAACCCCTTACTGCTAATTCCAACATCTGAATAATGTATGGATTTTCTTTTTTTTTTTCTATTGCCCAGCTTTCTGTTAAGATGGATCTCGTGTCTCATCTTTTTGCATATCCAGTAATTTTATTATATGCTGAACATTGTGAATGATATATTGGAGAGCTTCTGGATTAAATTTTCCTCTAAAAATGGGGGTTTGTCCTGATGAATAGTTAAATTTTCAGCAGGTAATTTTGCTCTTGCTCTTGATTTTAGCATGTTACCAGAGTAAGGATCTTAGGCTGCAGTCAACTCCTAAGGCATAGGCTTTCTAAGTTCTCGATTGGATGGTCAAGTCATTCCTGAAGGTCTCCCATTGGATGGGGATACTGAAAGTTTCCCCAGCACTGTGAGGACTCTGAAATCTCTGTTCACCTCTTATCCTGCCAGAAGTTGCTTTCTCCTTGTCCTCCTGGTTTTGTGTCCCACACATGTACAACTTAGAATTCAGCCAACAACTTGAGGGGAATTTATGTTAAGTTTTCAGACTTCTTTTCATGGTTCCCTCTCTCCAGGGTCCAGGGTCCTGCCCTTCTAATTACAGGTGCCTTAAAATCTCCAAAGCCTAATATTCATTTCTTTTACCAACTTACGTTTTCCCATAGCAGTTGTGTAGCTCCTTTTGCTTGTTCAATCTCCTGAGAAATGATTTGGAAATCTTTCCCAGACAGAAAGCCAGCATGAATGGAAAATTAACCTCATGAGCTTGCTTGTTCTTAAAGAATTGGACAGCTTCGCCTTGTCCATTTTTCAGCATTTGAAAACAGAAACATTTTTTTTCTCCAATATTACAGGTTTTAAAATTTTAAGTGGAGGATAATTGTTTTAGAGATTTCATAAGACAAAATATATAAATATATGTAATATATTCAAACCATAAAAAAATGAAAAGTTGTGATGGCTTCTGCTGTACACCAAGGCAAATCATCATAATTATATATATCCCCTCCCTCTTGAACCCCCTCCCACACCCCCACCCCATCCCTCTAGGTCATCACAGAGTTCTAAGCTGGGTTCCCTTTGTTATGCAGCAGCTTTCCACGAGCTACCTATTTACACATGGTAGTGTATATATGTCAATGCTGCTTTCTCAATTTGTTCCACTCTCTCCTTCCCCAGCCGAGTCCACAGCTCTGCTCTCTATGTCTGTGCATCCATTCCTTCCCTGCAGATGAGTTTATCAGTATTACTTTTCTAGATTCTATATACATGCATTAACATATGATATTTGTCTCTTTCTGACTTAACTTCATTCTGTATTACAGGCTCTAGGTTCATCCATCTCACTACAACTGACCCAGATTTGTTCCTTCTTATGGCTGAGTAATATACCGTTGTATATGTGTTCCACAACTTCTTTATCCATTCATCTTTCAATGGACATCTAGGTTGCTTCCATGTCCTGGCCATTGTAAATAGTGCTTTTTTATTACATGGAGGTAATTCTAATACTAGCTTCTCAATAAGGAACTGAATTATAATGTTATTTTTAAATATTTTAATAGAGTTTTAAGTTTTTCCCTATGGTAAATGTGCTACAGAAATTAAGAGTAATTAATGTAGTAAAATCACATTTTAAGTGCTGTTAGCGGTATTGATGGTGGTGGGGTGTATAGAAGGCAAATTCTAAACTTGACATATGCAATAGCAACTGCATGTATGCCAATTTACCATTGAAAAGCCCTTGGAACATAGATTTACATGCCATCTTTCAGACAGCTCAACTGATAGTTGTTTAGCTTCTTCTTCCACATCAGATGAAGAAGTTGGCTATATTAAGGTAAAACTGCAATCTTTAAGCACTAAAGAATGTGAATACGGGAAAGACAGGGAAGGTTATATTCTTTGGGGAGACTACCAAAAGGTGTCATTTTAAATATATGTTAGGATTTGTAATATTGATGCTCTGATTCATAGACTTTCTCTTACAGATAATTAGCTATGAATATTTATCCGATTATTGTAAAACTGTGATCTTAGAATATTTATTCAGGCAGCAGTGTAAATGACTGGAAAAATGGGTATGAGACAAGATCAGGAAACAACTGGAAACCTACTGTAATGGAAAAAGTAAAACTAAACTGACAGGAATTGATCTGGCGAAGAGGAAGGGCTGGATTTACAAGGTAATTTTAACATAATCAATAGTTCTGGTGAGGAATACAGAGCATGCTGTTTGAATGCAGAGAATGGACCAAATTAAACACAGTACGTTAGATTATTAGCTGAAGAAAAACTGTGAAGGAAAAAGAAAACCACTCCACACATTGGGCTATTGAGAATCATTATTCAGTGATATGACTGAACTATATCCATGGCTCAAATGCCAGTAACTACAAAAGAAAGCAACAAGGTCTGTAATAAAAAATAAACACAGAAATCCCCAACATTTACAAACCACATATATGATCCAGAGCAAAGACAAGGTTATTTTAATATTATTCAGTGCTGTCAATAACCAGGACTACTTTAGGTACTTACGTGAGCTGGAAGAAGAGACTGTAATCTGTTAATCAAGAGTACCCCCATGACACTTGTTTGCCTCACACAGCTTGGTAGAATAATGTATCTGAACACAGAGGGTCAAAGGTCTTAGAGAGCCAAAGGCTGCATGTGTCTTAAAGAAATAACCAGAGAATCACTAGCTTAGAACTGCAAACCAACTGCCAGAATGTTTCATTTGGTGCACAGACATGCTTATGTAGCCTAAAGTGGGTTGTAAACTAAAATTAGCAGATTTCCTCTAAAAATCCAGATTTCTGGCTTCTCTTGAAATTTTAGAAGATCCAGAAGTAAGTGGAAACATTTAACCAGAGCTGCACCTTGCAGCCACCAGCTGTTTATCTGGGTACACCTCACTCACTCATATAATGTAAGCATATTCCATCTCATATCCAAGTCGTATCTGACTACTGGGACTATGTGGAACTAAGATGCTCTTGAGGGACATACAGAATGAGACAGAAGTAAAAATTTGTTAGTGCAATCTGCTTGCACTTAAAACCCTTGAGATTTTGGAACACAAGCAAGATTTCTTGGGGTCCCCAAGAGAACGTACAAATCTAACAGGTCCAGAGAGTTCTATTTCTACAGAGCACACAACTGGACTTAGTGCTCTGGCTTCAGTAGCAACATGCTTCGCATGAGATGGCAATCCCCAGAGGAGCAGTGGCAAAGCTGACTGGATGAGACAGTTCCTGGAGGAAGTGAAACCCCTTATCTGAGGCTGCTATAGTGCCTGCAAAATAAGTGGTGCTCAGAGGGAATGGTGGTACTCAGCAGAAGCAACACAGGCGTTCATAGAAAGACAGAGATACCTGGTGATGCTAGAGGCACCTAAGGAGCAGTATATACTCAGAAGATGCTGACAGGAGTGGCAATATATCAGCTTTACCGCTTGATGAAGTGGCTGGGCTATTCTGGCAAAAGGGGAAAGCATACAGGCAGAGGAAAAAAGCGATGTGTAATAGAGTAGCTTACTGGTAGCATGTGTGAAAGACACTTTGAAGATTTACAGAGAAACCTGAAAGCTGGATAGCCCGGGATTAGAGATCTGAATGTAGGAATAAAAGACAGTAAAGTATGTGTATAATGTTAATACCATGCCAGACATAGAGTAAATATCCATATATACATGCCAGATAAAATACGGGATGTCCAGTTAACTCAAAATCTCAGAAAAAGAGTGAATAAAGTTTTAGTACAAGCATACCCAAATATTGAATAAAGTATCAGTTCAGTTCAGTTCAGTTCAGTCTCTCAGTCATGTCCAACTCTTTACAATCAAATGGACTGCAGCACACCAGGCTTCCCTGTCCATCATCAAAAACTGGAGCTTGTTCAAACTCATGTCCGATGAGTCAGTGATGCCATCCCTTTCTCCTCCTGCCTTCAATCTTTCCCAGCATCAGGGTCTTTCAAATGAGTCAGTTCTTTGCATCAGGTGGCCAAAATATTGGAGTTTCAGCTTCAGCATCAGTCCTTCCAATGAATATGCAGGACTGATCTCCTTTCAGATGAACTCTGAGAGTCTCCAAGTGACTCTCAAAAGTCTTCTCCAACACCACAGTTCAAAAGCATCAATTCTTCGGCGCTTAGCTTTCTTTACAGTCCAACTCTCACATCCATACATGACTACTGGAAAAACCATAGCTTTGATGAGACAGAACTTTGTTAGCAAAGTAACATCTCTGCTCTTTAACAAGCGGCTAGTTTGGTCATAGCTTTTTTTCCAAGGAGCAAGCATCTTTTAATTTCATGGGTGCAGTCACCATCTGCCAAAAAGATAAAGTCAGCCACTGTTTCCACCGTTTCCCCATCCATTTGCCATGAAGTGATGGGACCATGATCTTAGTTTTCTGAAAGTTTCTGAAAGTTGAGCTTTAAGCCAACTTTTTCACTTTCCTCTTTCACTTTCATCAAGGGTTTCTTTATTTCTTCTTCATTTTCTGCCATAAGGGTGGTGTCATCTGCATATATGAGGTTATTGATATTTCTCATGGAAATCTTGATTCTAGCTTGTGCTTCATCCAGACTGGCATTTCAAATTATATACTCTCTATATAAGTTAATAAGTAGGGTGACAATATACAACCTTGATATACTCCTTTCCCTATTTGGAATCAGCCCATTGTTCCATGTCCAGTTCTAACTGTTGCTTCTTGACCTGCATACAGACTTCTCAGGAGGCAGGTCAGGTGGTCTAGTATTTCCATCTTTTTAGGAATTTTCCACAATTTGTTGTGATCCACACAGTCAAAGGCTTTGGCATAATCAATAAAGCAGAAATAGGTGTTTTTCTGGAACTCTCTTGCTTTTTTGATGATCCAGCAAATGTTAGCAATTTGATCTCTGGTTCCTCTGCCTTTTCTAAATCCAGCTTGAATATCTGGAAGTTCACAGTTCACATACTGTTGCAGCCTGGCTTGGAGAATTTTGAGTGTTACTTTGTAGCGTGTGAGATGAGTGAAACTGTGCAGTAGTTTGAAGGATTGGAATGAAAACTGACCTTTTCCAGTCCTGTGGCCACTGCTGAGTTTTCCAAATATGCTGGCATGTTGAGGGCAGCACTTTCACAGCATCATCTATTAGGATTTTAAATAGCTCAACTGGAATTCCATCATTTCCACTAGCTTTGTTAAGTAGTGGTGCTATGAACAAAATTTTTCCATTATTTGTCTCAGATTCAAAACTAACTGGCATCTGTATTGAAGTTTTCCAAGTCTGACAACCTTATGTCCTTAAAACTTCGTTTGTTTTTATGGTGACAGCTTCCCTGGTAGCTCAGATGGTAAGGAACCTGCCTGCAGTGCAGGAGACCTGGGTTCGATCCCTGACTTGAGAAGATCCCTTGGAGAAGGGAATGGCTACCTGTTTCAGTATCTATGCCTGGATAATTTCATGGAGAGAGGAGCCTGGAAGGCTACAGTCTGTGGGGTCACATAGAGTCAGACACGACTGAGTGACTAACACTTCATGCTATAGCTTGAATGGGCATCCTAAGTGATGCTAGTGGTAAAGAACCTGCCTGCCACTGCAGGAGATGTAAGAGGCAAGGGTTCGATCCCTGGGTGGAGAAGATCCCCTGGAGGAGGGCATGGCAATCCACTCCAGTATTCTTGTTTGGAGAATACCATGGATAGAGGAACCTGGCAGACTTCTGCCCATGGGGTCACATAGAGTTGGTCACAACTGAAATGACTTAACACACATAAAGCTTGATTAATTGTTCCTTACTATTTGGAAGCCATTTTCTGTGTAGCAAGCTTTCCCTCAGGCTTGTTGTAGTTGGCTTTAAAACTATTTACTTAAAACACAGTGCCACCTAGCTGAGACTTGCTATTTAACTATCTCATGCCCATTGCATGTAAGTTTCACCCAAGTAGTCATATTCTTGCACTATGTCGCAAGATTCAATATATTTTATTACCTATTGGGAAGAACCCCTTATAATTAATGGGCATTTTTTTCTTGACACTTTCCCCTCTCAGATCAGAGAGTCAGCATCTAAATACTTAAGATGCACTGAACTGAGAGCTTAGTTTTGAAGGAACGAGGCAGTGAATTACTAGGTTTGAGGTGGAAGAAGTCATTAGAGGGGAAAAAACACTTTTGGCAGGAGGGGAGACTGTGGTGAGGGACTCTAGGCCAGTTGAATTGTGAAGAGATTTTAAAAGGAAGGAAATTTAAAACTCTATTTAGTCTATCACTTTTATATGGAATCTAAAAAAAATGATACAACTGAACTTATTCACAAATCAGAAATAGACTCACAGAAGAAACTTATGGTTACCAAAGGGAAAAGGGTTAGAATATATAAATTAGGAGTTTGGAATTAACAAATACAACAAATATATAGAAAATAGATAAAGAACACAATCCTATTGTATAGCACAGGGAACTATACATTCAATATCTTGTAGTGACCTATAATGGAAAAGGATCTGAATGCATATATATATGCATTCATATATATATATCAGGCTTCCCTGGTGGCTCTGACGGTAAAGAATTTTCCCACAATATGAGAGAGATGGGTTTGATCCCTGCATCGGGGAGATCCCCTGGAGAAGGGAATGGCTACCCACTCTGGTATTCTTGCCTAGAGAATTCTACGGACAGAGGAACCTGGCAGACTACAGTCCATGGATCACAAAGAGTTGGACACAAATGAGCAACTAACACACATACACACCCGTATGTATCACTTTGCTGTGTACCTGACACATTGTAAATCAACTATTCTTCATTAAAAAACAACTTAGTCTCCTTCATAATTTTGTCTACATTCAGCCCTGGCTATGACTCAGAATATTCTGGCTTTGTTCTTCTTTAGCTCTATATTTTTTTTCTCTCCCTGAGAAGATACAATGTCAGTAGAGTGACTCTGAGTCCTCGTAGATTTTTGTTCCTCTGATGGTGGGGAGACACACCTCTTTGATTCCTATCCATGACTGGATTGCTCCTTCCCTTTCCACTCTGGGTGGCTGAGTTAAGCTGATTCTGAAGCTGCACACAGTCTCAGTGAGAAGTGATTCAGTGATGGATAGTACCATCTGCCATGGAAACTGGGGGTGTGGAAGATAAGATCTGGCAAAATGGACCAAGAATGATTTATCATAATGCTGCCCTTAGGAATGTCTTGGCTTATATATTGAAGGCAGAGATGGCAAGAGTCAGGCGAGTTCCCAGGCCAATGTCCCAGGACACTCTTGGTAGATCTGGGGGTCGGCTTATCACATGGGGAGAAACAAATGGGAGTCAGAGTTGGCAGTCCAGAGCTGGAAGGAGCTGTGTTCAAATTTGATTCCTTCTACAGCTGTGAGAGGGCTTTCCAGATGGCACCCCTGGTAAAGAACCCACTTGCCAATGCAGGTAACGTAAGAGATGCAGGTTTAATCCATGGGTCAGGAAGATCCTTTGGAGGAGGGCATGGCAATCCACTTCAGTATTCTTGCCTGGAGAATCCCATGGACAGAAGAGGCTGGCAAGTTGCAACCCATAGGGTCACACAGAGCTGGACACAATGGAAGCAACTAACATTTTCACTTTAACAGCTGTGAAACGTCCCCAACCCCAATCCCCAGGAATATGCATAGAAGAGGAAGTTTCTAGGCTTACAGAGAGTTGATTAACCTATCCGCTTCTTTCAGTGTGGGTGGATGGAAAGCGCATAAAGAGAGTCCTATTTAGTCTGTGCTAGAAATAGAAGCCTCAAGGGGCCATAGATGCCAAATATGGCACATTTTCCCACAATGTGCCCCCTAGTAATTGTTGCAGACATTGCTAATCGATCACTGGCTTCTTTCCCACTGCAAGCAGCTTCACAATCTTAACCGAGCAACCCAGGCAGCAATTTTTAATAGTGAATGGAAACTAATTTGACATTTCAGGTCAGAGAACAGATTCTCAGACAGTACAATTCCACTTGGCTTTGGGACTAAAACAAACATTGGGAAAATTGAAGTTCAAAGACAGGGATACAAGAAGTCAAGACACAGGCCATCTCCTGAGCTTTGTGACTCTGCTCTCAATGTGTCTCTGAGACCCTTGAATATGGAGCAGTTTGACAAAGTGCCTAAAAATCAAGATGCTTTGGTTCTTGCTTAAAGGTGTTATTATGTTATACAGTATTTTGATTTCATCAGTTTGAGATTAGTTAATATTTTACTGTTACAAAGATCTTGCCCCTTCAGATGATGGTAATAGTTGAAAACCAAAAAAAAAAGTTAGAATAATTTTATAATATTATATTTATTTTTATAATTTAGATATAATTTTAACATATGATTTTATAATTTATAGAAGTATAATAATGTAAATGTCAAGGTTTTTTATCTTACCCTGTCCACCCTCCAACACTCCCTCCAGCCTAGGTCTTTGTCTACCAGTTTCTGACTTGTTTTCACAAATGCTGACTATATTGACTCTGTAGAATGTGCTTCTTACATTAATAAGCAGCCCTGATTGCTTAAAACAAGCACAACACTAATCTCTTAAAAGAGGGATCCACTTTTTTTCTACTTTGTCAGGCTCTGTCAGCTTTTAGCCTCGTGGCTAAGAGCAGAGAATCTAACTCAGATTTGAGTTTCAACTTTAGACCTTGCTATCTGTCACCTCAAGTAAGTTAATAAGTGTTATATTTTCCTTATATGCAAAGTGAGGGATAATAATACTAATGATAAAAGTGATTTATGGAGATCACATAGGCTTATACATCTGCAGTGCTGACACACAGTGAGTGATCGATAAATGTTAATCATTTTATTATCTTTCCATCCCCTCCTCAAAGATAGTTTAAACTACTTTATCTCCCCACTTATATTCTCTGTTCCTTTTAATTTCCTGGAACCAATCCATATCTACACAAGATATGTAGGTGGATTCAACCTAGACTTTTAGGAGTGGTCCATTCTTTCCTCCTTCCTGTCTCTCTTTTTCTCCCCTCCTCTCCTGTTGTTCCTCTCCTTCCCTTCTTTCTTTTATTCCTTGCAAAAAAAAAAAATTGCTGAAGGCCTATTACAAATAAGTATTTTTGTAATTATTAAGGGTGAAATAATGGTAAAAATTATCTTTTTTATGAGGATTCCATGAATTAGTACTTCTGAAGTGCTGTTAGTATAGTCTGATACATAAGTGCTAAATGTTTGCTGAATAAACCCAGGTTTCTGCTTTGTCCCAATGTCTGATCATATAATGAGAATTTTATTTGATCCTTGTGTCTTCATGCCTGCTGTTATGACAAGCCTATTAATTACTTTGATCATGTCAGGACTGAGGTTTGCCTTCATAGTTTTCTTTAGGAGCAGAGCAGGAGGAAGGAGAAAAACGTTTGCATTACCTCTTGTTTGCTCTTCCCTTGCGATTTTGGGAGTATTGCATTATTATGTACCAGATTGCCCTTCCATTTGGGGCGAGCAATGGCCACCATGCCTAAAACCCTGCAGGCCCATCCCTCAGTCAGAGTTATCCCATTAAAGCCTACCCAGTAAGCTCTGCTCTTTGAAAAAATAGAAGAAAGCTTCTATTTTTCTTCAACATCCCTCTTTTTTAAAAATAAAATATCCCTAGTTCTTAATTGATATATAAACTAATATTTACAGAGAGGCTGCCAAATAGATGTTAGGCATATTTGTGAATAACTAGTAGCACCCAATAGATGGAGTTGAAGTCTGGATAGTAGAAAATATGGAATTTGTTTTTTTGTGTGCTTGTTTTTTACTAAGGTATAATTGCTTTACAATGTTGTGTTAGGGAATGTGGACTTTGTATCTATCTCTGTCTGTGACTTTCAGATAGTTCTCTGAGAACAGCTTTTTTTAAGTTGATCAGTATTATTTTAAAGTAAACTTTGTTTCAAAATATTTAGGATTACAGAAAAGTTGTGAAGATAGTACAAGAAAAAAATAGAAGAAAGCTTCTATTTTTCTTCAACATCCCTCTTTTTTAAAAATAAAATATCCCTAGTTCTTAATTGATATATAAACTAATATTTACAGAGAGGCTGCCAAATAGATGTTAGGCATATTTGTGAATAACTAGTAGCACCCAATAGATGGAGTTGAAGTCTGGATAGTAGAAAATATGGAATTTGTTTTTTTGTGTGCTTGTTTTTTACTAAGGTATAATTGCTTTACAATGTTGTGTTAGGGAATGTGGACTTTGTATCTATCTCTGTCTGTGACTTTCAGATAGTTCTCTGAGAACAGCTTTTTTTAAGTCGATCAGTATTATTTTAAAGTAAACTTTGTTTCAAAATATTTAGGATTACAGAAAAGTTGTGAAGATAGTACAAGAAGAGTTTCTTAATACCTAAACACATTTTTCTCTGTTATTAACATCTTACCTTTCTATGGCTCATTTTTCACAGTTAGTGAATTAATAGTCACTCATTATTAAATAAATTCTGCACTTTATTCAAATTTTCTTAGTTCTTACCTAATATTCTTTGTTGTTGTTGTTCAGCCCTTTGTTGTCTTGTTCAGTAGCTCAGTCAAGTCTGACTCTGTGAGACCCCATGGATGGCAGCATGCCAGACTTCCCTGTCCTTTATACTTGTTCTGTTTTAAATCCCTTCCAGGATATCATACTGCATTTCCTCGTCCCATTTCCTCTTGACTGTGATTATTTTTCAGACTTGGCTTTTTTTGATGATCTGGATATCTTTGGGATTACTGATCAGGAATTTTGTGGAGTATCTCTCAGTGGAGACTTGTTTGATGTTTTTCTCATAATTATATTGGGTTTATGGGTTTGGGGAAGATGAAGTAAAGTACCATTCTCATCACATTATATCAAGGATACATGCTATAAACACAATATATGACTATTGAAAATAGATTTGATTGCCTGGCTGAAGTGGTAACTGACAGGTTTCTTCACTGTAAAATCATTTCTTTTCTTCTCTTTCCATACTGGATGGAAGTCATCAAGCTCAGTCCCCACTTAAGGAGTGGGGTGTTATGCACCATCTTTCTGACAGCCAAGTAGCTCCATAAATTAACACTTCTGCTGCACAGATTTGTCCATTCTCTCCCATGTATTTACTCAATCATTTATTTATGTAAACATGAGATCATTGGTATTTGTTTTATACCTTGGGTTATAATCCAGTACTACTTTATTTGGTTGCACAAATTCTTTCAGCTTGGGTCACTGGGAGTTCTTTTAGCAGGCTCCTGTTTTTCTTCAACATATCCCCACCACTCTCACTGTGTGTGATCTCTCCCTCTCTTTCTGGCATTACAAGATGTCTTAGACACACCTTGCATATTCCTTGCCCCAGTCCTAGGATCAGCCATTTCCCTGAAGAACCCTACTTCCTCTTTCCAGAGAATGATAAAACCAAGATGTAGGTATTGAGTTAGCTTGTTGCTATGGGGATGTCACTGCTTCTAGGCCAGTCTCTTTAACTGCTAAGAGGCCAGAAGGGGGATTTTGATTACTCTGAGCAGTTGCAATGAAGAATAGCATGGGTTATATGCCAGTTGGCAGTAGAGTGAATGAAAGGTGAGGAATTGCCAGTGAAAGTAAAAAGTGGTAGAAGGGAAGTGGTAGCTTGAGGTGGAGCCTGGATGGTGACCATCCAAAAGATCTGGGAGTTCAGTTCAGATCAATCACTCAGTCATGTCCAACTATTTGTGACACATGAATCGTTGCACGCCAGACCTCCAGTCCATCACCAACACCC
>SJYC01034954.1:0-29346 GCA_006408675.1 Madoqua kirkii
TTAAGATGCAGAACAAGGCAGACAATGGATTAAGGAAGCTAGACTATTGTATCTGGAAGTATTGTAAGATTGCAATATTTTGTCACAATTTTCATTAATATTTTCTATTGAAACACTACATTAAAAATATTTAAAGCAGTCGCTCATTAAGTATTGAATAATTGTTTCCACCTTCATTTTTTGGGTAATTAACTCTGAGATAGTTTAATATGTGATGGTAATATTTTAGTTCCTCAAAGCACAGTCACATTATGTTTCCCATTTTACTGTCAGAACCAATCCATGAGATAGGATAAATATAATTTATCTCTATTTTACACTTAAGCAAATTGAGGGCTAAATTTAAGTAGCTCACTCAAGGTCATTCTTTTAGCAGTGAAAGTGAAACTAAAAGTTTGCTTTCTTTACTGTTGCGCTTATAATCTTACGACTTCTTACCCAAGGATTTCTCAACCTGGGCATTAATAATATTTTGGGTCACATAATTCTTTCTTGTGGGAGCTGTTTTGTGCAAGGTAGGATGTTTATTCATATCCCTGGTCTCTGTTCCCTAGATACCAGTAGCACACCTGCCTCCTGCAAGTTGTGACAATTTCTCTAGACATTGTCAAATGTTCCCTGGAGGCAAAATTGACCTCACATTAGAGAGCTACTGGCCTTAGTTCATAATCTGCTTTTAAGCAATACAGACATTTCAGCAACTAAGACATCAAATATTTAAAATGTAGAATACACATTTTATTGTAATGGATTAGAAAAAAGTTCTGGCTGATTATTCACTAAATTTCAGAATTGTATTTGTTTAACATATAGGACACCATTTACAAAGGTAATTTAATAGAAAAATGATAAAAGTGCTAATTTTCCGATGATAAACTAGGAGATGATAACATTTGGTCAGGTTAGAGCACATACATGTTAGGATTTCAATCAATATTAGATCCATTGAGTAAAAAGGTATTGTTCTTCATGGCCTTTTTAATTATAACATCAAACTCATTATATAACAAGGAAGAACAAATTACTATAACCTTTCTATTCTGTTACTTTTGCTACAAGTTGATCACTAAAGGCTGTGGCCTACAAGCTTAAATTACACATAATGGCCCATCTCTGGGAAAATTACCTCCCATGTAATGAGTGTTAAACTAAAATAACTTTGCTTCAGTTCAGTTCAGTTCAGTCACTCAATTGTGTCTGACTTTTTTCGACCCCATGAACCTAACACGCCAGGCTTCCCTGTCCATCACCAGCTCCCGGAGTTTACCCAAACTCATGTCTATTGAGGCGGTGATACTATCCAACCATCTCATCCTCTGTCGTCCCCTTCTCCTCCTGCCCTAATCTTTCCCAGATCAGGATCTTTTCCAATGAGTCAGCTCTTCACATCAGGTGGCCAAAGTATTGGAGTTTCAGCTTCAACATCAGTCCTTCCAAACAATATTCATGACTGATCTCCTTTAGGATGGACTGGTTGGATCTCCTTGCAGTCCAAGGGACTCTCAAGAGTCTTCTCCAACACCACAGTTCAAAAGCATCAACAATGAACACCCAGGACTGATCTCCTTTAGGATGGACTGGTTGGATCTCCTTGCAGTCCAAGGGACTCTCAAGAGTCTTCTCCAACACCACAGTTCAAAAGCATCAATTCTTCGGCACTCAGCTTTCTTTATAGTCCAACTCTCACATCCGTACATGACTCCAGGAAAAACCATAGCCTTGACTAGATGAACTTTGTTGACAAAGTAATGTCTCTGCTTTCTAATATGCTGTCTAGGTTGGTCATAACTTTCCTTCCAAGGAGTAAGCATTTTTTAATTTCATAGCTGCAATCACCATCTGCAGTGATTTTGGAGCCCTCCAAAATAAAGTCAGCCACTGTTTCCACTGTTTCCCCGTCTATTTGCCATGAAGTTTAGCTCTCAGGAAACCTCCTCACCAGGCCCATCCACGAATGACTACAGGAAGGAAGGAATTAATATATTCCTGCCAGAGTCTGACAGAAAGCAGGGCTTGACTTGTTCCCCTTTTAGTATAAAATGAGCCTGAATTATCACTCATGAAGATGGTTCTTTGAGACACTTGTTCACCATCTTCTTGGTCTGCTTGCATTTTGAATTAAGTCACTATTCATTGCCCCAACAATTAGACTCTTGATTTGTTTACTTTCTGTGCAGCAAGCAGTACAAGTTTGGACTCAGTTGTTCATTTGCTCAGTTGTGTCCATCTCTTTGCAACCTCATAGACTGCAGCATGCCAGGCTTCCCTGTCCATCACCATCTCCTGAAGTTTGCTCAAACTCAAGTCCATTGAGTTGGTGATGCCATCCAATCGTCTCATCCTCTGTCATCCCCTTCTCCTGCCTTCAATCTCTCCTGCATCAGTGTCTTTTCCAGTGTGTTGACTCTTTGCATCAGGTGGCCAAAATATTGGAGCTTCAGCTTCAGCATTAGTCCTTCCAATGAATATTCAGGGCTGATTTCCTTTAGGATTGACTAGTTTGATCTCTTTGCTGTCCAAGGGACTCTCACAAGTCTTCTCCAACACCAAAGTTTAAAACCATCAATTCTTTGGTGCTCAACTTTCTTTATGGTCCCACTCACATCCATACATGACTATTGCAAAACCCATAGTTTGACTTTACCTTTGTCAGCAAAGTGAGGTCTGCTTTTTAATACACTGTCTGGGTTTGTCATAGCTTTCCTTTCAAGGAGCCAGCATCTTTTAATTTCATTGCTGCAGTCACCATCCACAGTGGTTTTGGAGCCAAAGAAAATAAAGTCTGTCACTGTTTCCATTTTTCCCCCACCTATTTGCCATTTGAAGTGATAGGACTGGGTGCTATGATCTTAATTTTTTGAATGTTGAGTTTTAAGCCAGCTTTTTCACCTTTTCATATTAATGATACTACTGTGATAGTGCTTTTTAAACATTTGATAAAGGTAATAAAGAGACGGAAATATATTTTTAATTGCTCCAAATTTATACATTCTAGGTTTCACTTTTCTATGTTCTCTTTAATCTTATGCTTTTACATACCTGATTTGCATCACAGTAATTACATGGTATAATTTGCATCTTATTTAAGCTAAAATTATATCATAAACATTTTTTCTGTTGCTTACATAATAGGCATAATTATCACTTTAATGACAACATAATATTCTATATAGTTGTTAAGCCAAAATCCATTTAACTTCCCTTGATGCTTTATAGTCAGGTTGTTTTTGGTATCACAAATAACACTGCAACATACATCTTTGTGATTATTAAATTATATTACTTTTGGAGAGAGATTCACAAGAATGAAATTACTGAGTCAGGGTTATGAGCATTTTAGTGGATCATGAAATGTATTGCCAAACGGCTCTCCAAAGGGATTTTCACTGCCAGCAGAAATATATGCTTGTTTCAGTTATATTATCTCCTTGCCAGAATTGGGCATTTTAATCCTTTTTTTCCATGTTTTATAGTTTAATAGTCACAAAATTCACTTTGTCTTCTGTTGTTGATGCTTCTGATCTAGGGTGCTGAGAAAAGGAAAGAAATGTTTCGTGGATGCTTACACTTGCTATGCACCATGTTAGGAAATTTATACTCATTGTCTGAAATATTGACCCTCGCTCTGCCTCCCCACTCCAGTGTTTCTCATCAGCCCTCTCCCTCTCATTAGCCCTTCACTTTCCTTTGGAACACTTATAAGTATCTGAAATTCTGCTACTCATTTATGTACTACTTAATTTTACCAATTTCTCCAATAAAATGAAAACTCGCTGAGTTTTGTCTTGTGTATTGTTAACTATGATAGTACTTGGCCCACAGTAGAGCCTGTAAAAACATTGTTGAATGAAAATATGAAGGATTTAATTAATTAGTCTCAGTTCATAATCCTGTCACCTCTAATGACTGGCCACTGAGACTGTTTTGAGATATATGGCGCTGTCTTTTCCTTTCTGGGTACTTGCTCACTCTGTCACTTTCAAGTATGGTCAAGTATGGTCTATTTGCTATGGCCAATGGAAGGTGAGCAGAAGTGATGTGTGTCTCAGTGGGGCAAACTGTTTAGGAGCTAGGCATACTCATCACTGTTCTTTTTCACCTCTGCTAGAGTTAATGCCTGAATTCCAAATAGTTCTCCTCTGCTAGTCGAGGTCTCAAATTTAGGATGGCTATTAAATAGATTAGAGCCTCCAAGAAACCATTGGTAAATACATTTTGTAAATCAGATATAAGCAGTAATTAATTTGAGCTGATATTTGAGGGCTGACTGTTGCAGTAGTAAAATCTTGTAACCCTAGTGATAGTGAAGTCGCTCAGTCGTGTCTAACTCTTAGCGACCCCATGGACTGCAGCCTACCAGGCTCCTCCCTCCATGGGATTTTCCAGGCAAGAGTACTGGAGTGGGGTATCATTTCCTTCTCCAGGAATTCTTCCCAACCCCGGGATCGAACCCGGGTCTCCTGCATTGTAGGCAGACGCTTTACAGTATGGGCCACCAGAGAAGTCCAGTGTAACCCTACTGATGTAGAATTTAGTGGATGTTAAGTACGTGGTCTAAATCACAGAGCTGGCAGTGGATAAACCAGGATTAAACCTGGTTCTGTCTCTGCCATTTCCACTCTCCCGGAGTACCACAGGCAGTAAATAGGTATATTATTTTGTTAGGGCTGTGTACTACAAACTGCTGCTGCTGCTGCTGCTGCTAAGTCGCTTCAGTCGTGTCTGACTCTGTGCGACCCCATAGACAGCAGCCTGCCAGGCTCCCCCGTCCCTGGGACTCTTCAGGCAAGAATACTGGAGTGGGTTGCCATTTCCTTCTCCAATGCAGGAAAGTGAAAAGTGAAAGTGAAGTCGTTCAGTCCAGTTCGACTCTGTGCGACCCCATGGACTGCAGCTTACCAGGCTCCTCCATCCATGGGATTTTCCAGGCAAGAGTACTGGAGTGGGGTGCCATTGCCTTCTACAAACTAGGTGGCATAAATAAGAAAAAGTTATTGTTTTACAGTTCTAGGGACTAGAAATATTAAATAAAAATGTCAGCAAAGTTAATTCCTTCCAAAGGCCATGAAGAAAAATCTGTACCATGTCTCTCGCCAGCTTCTAAGGTTCCTGGTATGTCAAAGCATTACCTCAGTCTTTGTTTTCATGTTTTTTTTTTTTTCTTTTTATTGAAGTGTAGATGATTTTACCTCTGCTTTCATCTTAACACAGCAGTCTCCCTTCTGTCCAAATTTGAACAAGCTTCAGGAGATAGTGAAGGACTGGGAAATCTGGAGTGGTGCAGTCCATGTGGGAGCAAAGAGTCAGACATGGCTAGGGACCAAACAACAACAACCACAGAAGGAAAGCAGTCTTACCAGATTGGGGGCCCACTCTTCTCCAGTTTGAGCTTACCTTGACTCATGATATCTGCAGCTTTTCTGTTTCCAAATAAAGTCACATTCTGAGATGCTTTAGATTATGACTTCAACATACTAATGATAAGGGGACACAAATTGCAAATAAATACCATGAACTTAGATCAGCGTATACACAGTGTATAACAATTCTGTGACTACATCTAGATAAACCTGGATAGAAGAGAATTTACCTCACTGTTGATTCCGTTATCCTTATAGTATTCCTGGAAGTCTGAGGAATTGGAAGGAGCCAGCAATAGTGAAAAAAATGAGAGTTGAAAAATTGCAACGTTATCTTTTTAAAATATATATTGTTCAAGTGAACAATGTTAGAGTCTCAATTGATGGTGGCCCAGCTGGTCTGTCCATATGTCTTTAGCATTTCAAGATTAAGACCAAGCATTCAGAATAAATATAAAGGCATCTCAAATGGTATGGATGTGATCCCAGATGCTGTCACCATATGTCTTATGAATTTCCCATTTAAAAAATACCAGGTCTGTATCATCTAGCTTATCTGGTATAATACACAAGTTGATCTTCTAGCACAAAGCGCTGAATCACAGATAAAATAAAATAGCGAGGAGAGCTTGAAATGTTCATAGCACTGAAATTTC
Source organism: Madoqua kirkii (assembly GCA_006408675.1). Lineage (NCBI taxonomy): Eukaryota > Metazoa > Chordata > Mammalia > Artiodactyla > Bovidae > Madoqua > Madoqua kirkii. Next base: position 6,017 of record SJYC01034954.1, read on the forward strand.
ACTTTCAATCATTGCAATTTATGTTCTCAAAGGTTGAAATTTCATGTATAATAAAACTATTAATATGGAACCATATGCTAAAAGAATTTTCTAAGAGAGCAAACATAATGATTTTACATCTGAGTTGTTGCAGATTATGACTTAATATATCACCCAGAAATCTCAGTTTCTTCACTTTTAGTAGTGAGAAAAAAATACCCCAATTTAAGATATACTTATCAACATTGTGTATATAATTATGGCCCCGCTTTTGATGATCAGATGACTTTAATTTAAACCATAGAGAGCCATCTGAAATCATGCAGCAGCAAATAATTCAGAGTAGCAGTAGTGAAAACACCTATCACCAGGCCCACATGGTTTTTTTACATAAAAGAATTGAGTCCATTTTAGCCAAATTGACTTAATTTTATGGTGTAATAGCACCATGGTTATCTGTGTTCTGTTGGCATTCTTTAGTTCTTCTGTAGGACACAACTGTGGAAGATGAAATTTTAAGGTAGTAGATAAACGTTGGGGACTAAATTGTGTTCTGCCCAAAATTCATATTTTGAAGCCTTACCCTCTAATGTGACTGCATTTGGAGATTATGATCTTTGGGGAGATAAATAAGGTTAAATGAGATGCTAAAAGTGGGTCCTAATCTGATGTAACTGGTGTCTTTGTGAGAAGAGGAAGAGATTCCAGGTTTCCCACTTTCCCACTGCGTGTACAAAGGAAAGGCCCTATGTAGACACATAGAGGAGACAGCTATGTGCAACCCAGGAAGAGGGGCCCCACCAGATACCAGTCTTGCTGGCACCTTGATGTTGAACTTCTAGGCTCCAGTACTGTGAGGCTATAAATTTCTATGCTTTAAGCCACCCGGCCTGTGGCATTCTGTTACAGCAGACTGAGCTGACAATAGCAGACTAAAAGCGGTTGAGAAGGTGGCTGAGAGAGAAAAACCCAAGACAAGAAACAGAATTAATAGCAGAGTTCAGGGAAAGCCATAGGAAAGGGAATAGGAAGAAAATCTACAATCAGAGCTTCTGAAATTCTTTAGATCAAGGGTACAATGTCCTTTGTAGCTCAGTCAGTAAAGAATCTCCCTGCAATGCAGGAGACCAGTGTTCAATTCCTGGGTAGGAAGATCCACTGGAGAAGGAAATGGCAACCCACTCCAGTATTCTCGCCTGGAGAATCTCATGGATGGAGGAGCCTGGTGGGCTACAGTCCATGAGGTTGCAAGAGCGGGACACGACTTAGCAACTAAACCACCACCACGATGTCCTTTATGCAGCCTTTGTAACTTCCAAGACTTTATTAGAGCACTGAAAATGATTCATGTTCAAAAGCCTGGGTGGGTTAAAACATTTATATTTGTGTCGTGAGCCAGGATGTACATATATAATTTAGAAAGATTACCTAAAGCATCAAGCTTGAGGTATTTGGGAGGAAAAATCACTTTTCTTGATCTCGCTTCTGCTCCTTCTACTAAATAGTTTGAATATCTAAAAAAGCACTCTAATACAAACACATTTCTATCCACTGATGTAACCAGTATTTCTTAATTTGATTGTATAAAAATAAGTGACTGAATAATCACAATAAAAAAAGACCTAAGGGGAAAAGGGATGGGGGAGGGATCAATTAGGGAGTTCATATGAACATATATACACTATTGTATATAAAATATATAACCAACAAAAACCTACTGTATGGCACAGGGAACTATACTCAATATTTTGTAATAACTTATAATGGTAAGATACTGAAAAGGAACATATAAATATACTTTTGTATTTTTTTATTTATGTATATATCTATATTCTTTTTCAGACTCTTTCCCACATATATATATGTGAAGTGAATATCGCTCAGTCGTGTCCCACTGTTTGTGACACCATGGACTGCAGCCCACAGGCTCCTCTGTCCATGGACTTCTCTAGGCAAGAATACTGGAGTGGTTTGCCATTTCCTTCTCCAGGGTAACTTCCTAACCCAGGGGTTGAACCCAGGACTTCTGCATTACAGGCAGATTCTTTACTGTCTGAGCCACCAGGGAAGCCCAGTGGCTTCCTTCCATATATATGGATATATATATATATCCTTGAAGAAGAAAATGGCACCAATTTTCTTGCTTGGGAAATCCCGTGGATGAAGGAGCCTGGTGGGCTATAGTTCAAGGAGTTGCAAAAGGGTCAGACACAACTGAGCACACACATGAACACACATATGTACATATGTGTATATATATATGTATACACATAAACAAATATATGTATAACTAGATCTCTGTGCTATACTCCTGAAACTAACACAATATTATAAATTAACTTTGCTGCTGCTAAGTCACCTCAGTCATGTGTGACTCTGTGTGACCCCATAGATGGCAGCCCACCAGGCTCTCCCGTCCCTGGGATTCTCCAGGCAAGAGTACTAGAGTGGGGTGCCATTGCCTTCTCCAATAAATTAACTTTACTTCAATAAAAAAGTAAAAAATTTTAAAAAGAGATCTAATAATGAACAGTTATGAGATTACAAAATTCTTATGGATTAATATAAAACATATATAAATTTCCTTTTAAAAAGAAAGCTTTCACCAGTCTATGTTCAATACAGGATACAGGATGCTTGGGGCTGGTGTATGGGATGATCCGGGGAGATGGGGGGGAAGGGAGGTGGGAGGGGGCTTTAGCATGGGGAGATCGTGTACACCTGTGGCTGATTCATGTCAATGTACGGCAGAACCAATACAGTACTGTAAAATAAAGTATTAAATAAAAAATTAAAAAAAAATAAAAAGAAAGCTTTGGAGACTTCACTGGTGGTCCACTGGTTAAGACTTGGCCTTCTAATGCAAGGGATGTGGGTTTGATATCTGATCAAGGATCTAAGATCCCACATGCTTCCCAGCCAGAAAACTAAAACACAACACAGAAGCAATATTGTAACAAATTCAGTACTTCAAAAAAATAAAAAATAATAAAAAGAAAGCTATATATTACATATATGTTAGGGAATTTTAGAGACACAACTCTATGTTTATATGTAGGTCTCTAGGTCTCTCTATACCGACAGTTGTGTATACTATACATATGATACATATTTGTGGGGCTTCCCTGGTAGCTCAGACAGTAAAGAATCTGCCTGCAATGCAGAAGACCCTGTCAATTCATGGATCAGGAAGATCCCTTGGAGAAAGGAATGGCTACCCACTCCAGTATTCTTGCCTGGAAAATTCCATGGACAGAGGAACCTGGTGGGCTACAGTCCATGGGCTCACAAAGAGTCAGACACGACTGAGAGACTAATACTCAACAGCAACAAATATATATCTGTGGAGCTTCCCAGGTGGCCCAGTAATAAAGAATCCACCTGCCAATGTAGGAGATGCCAGAGATAAGGATTCAAACGTTGGGTTCAGAAGATCCCCTGGAGTAGGAAATGGCACCCCACTCCAGTGTTCTTGCCTAGAATATTCCATGGACAACATTGTCTGATAGGCTACAGTCCATGGAGTGTCAAAGAGTTATACATGACTGAGCACACACAGTACATATGTGTGTGTGTGTGTGTGAGTGCATGCTAAATTGCTTCAATCATGATCAAATAACTGAATATATCTATAATATAAAAATATATTAATAATATATATAATTAATATAATAATAGTGTAATAATAACATATATTATATCCATATAGACAGGCAGTCTTTACTTTGTGAAAGTGAAAGTGAAGTCACTCAGTCGTGTCTGACTCTGTGCGACCCCATGGACTGTAGACTACCAGGCTCCTCTGTCCATGGGATTCTTCAGGCAAGAGTACTGGAGTGGGTTGCCATTTCCTTCTCCAACCATAAAAAATAAAATGGCCTGCAAACCACATTCATGCATAAAGATCTTAACAAGCAATGAGAACAGCTACAGTTAATCTGCTACCTTTATTTATTTTTCTATTTAAATTTTATTTTTAATTTAAGGATAACTTCTTTACAATATTGTGTTGGTTTCTGCCATACATCAACATGACCATAGGTATACTTATTTCCCCTCTCTCTTGAACCTCGCTCCCACCTCGTGCCATATCCCAGCCCCCTAGTTTGTCACAGAGCCCCAGTCTGAGTTCCCACTGGCAATATATTCTACATACGGTATGTATGTTTCCGTGCTACTCTCTCGATTCACCCCACCCTCTCCTCCCCACCCCAGTGTCCACAAGTCTCTTCTCTATGTCTGTTGCTATTACTGCCCTGCAAATAATTTCATCAGTACCATCTTTCTAGATTATATATATATATATATATATGCATTAATTAATGGTATTTGTTTTCCTCTTTCTGATAGACTTTACTCTGTATAACAGGCTCTAGGTTCATCCACCTCATAAGAACTGACCCTTTTTTATACCTGAGTAATATTCCAACGTATATATGTACCACAGCTTCTTTATCCATTCACCTGTTGGTGGACATCTAGATTTCTTCTATGTCCTAGCTATTGTAAATAGTGCTGCAATGAAAATTGGTGTACATATGTCTTTTTCAGTTATGGGTCAGGGTCATGGTCAGGGTATATGCCCTGAGTGGGATTTTGGGGTCCTGTGGTAGTTCTGTTCCTAGTTTTTTTAAGGACTCTCCATACTGTCTTCCATAGTAGCTGCATCAATTTACATTCCCACCAACAGTGCAAGAGGGTTCCCTTTTCTCCATGCCCTCTCCAGCATTTATTGTTTGTAGATTTTTTGATGATGGCCATTCTGACTGGTATGAGGTGATACCTCACTGTAGCTTTGATTTGTATTGCTTTAATAATGAGCGATGTTGAGCATCTTTTCATGTGTTTATTAGCCATCTGTATTTCTTCTTTGGAGAAATGTCTATTTAGATCTTCTGACCATTTTTTGATAGGATTGTTAGTTTTTCTGGTATTGAGTTGTATGAGTTCCTAGTATATTTTAGAAATTAATCCTTTGTTAGTTGTTTAGTTTTTCCCATTCTGAGGGTTGACTTTTCACCTTGTTTATAGTTTCCTTTGTTGTGCAAAAGCTTTTATTAGGTCCTACTTGTTTATTTTTGTTTTTAATTACTTACTCCACAAGCTGGGTCATAAACGATCTTGCTGTGATTTGTCAGAGTGTTCTGCCTATATTTTCCTCTAAGAGTTTTATAGTTTCTGCTCTTAAATTTATGCTGCCTTTGTTTTTTAGTCACAAAATTAACAGTCTCTTACTGTCAATTTTAAATAGGCAAGTAAATAAATTTTAGCAAAGCATAGTTATTTAATGCACTAGAATTTAAAACATTAGAAACGTTGAGAATTAAATGTTTTATTTCATTGTAAAAAAGTTTATCCAGAGCAGCTCTGAACAGTCCTTGCTGCTTTCTTCCTGTTCTCTAACTTATTGCATATAGTATTTTCTGTCTTAACTAATTTTCGTACTCCTTTCTAAGTTTATCATATCATATCCTTTGACTTTCAATGTTGTGAAATATCTCTAAGGGTTACTTCAATGTGATGTTTTTGGTCAGAATTACTGTCTCTGGAATATCTTCATTTCATCACAGTCTTGTTTCTCATTCTTGTCAAGCATCTCACTTTTACTCAGTTCCTCTGGCTGCACTCATGGCGTTTCTCAGACAGTGGTGGTAGTGTTGAATTCCCATGGTCTTTCATGCTAGATGTGAATTTCATTTTGAGCATTATCACCTTTTCTTCTTTGCTGCACTTCATCTTTGTTAGCGATTTCCTCCTTTCAGTTGTGTAATTTTTAAAACTACCACATGGATTTATCAATGGGAGAAAAATGGTAAATACAACTGCACATTTTGCTGCCTCTGTGTGAGCACATGTGCCGTGATCCCTGGCAGACTCTACAAAAGTGATATGATTGGTCACTGATCATTATGTGAGTGTGTTACTTAGCTACTTATTAATGAACTGAAGAGCTAGCAATAACATTGTGAAAAAAATGAAAAAAGTGTTATTCGCTCAGTCATGGCTGACCTTTGTGACCCTATGTGTACCATAGACCACCCAGCTCTTCTGTGCGTGGGATTCTACAACCAAGAATACTAGAGTGGGTAGTCATTCCCTTCTCCAGGTTATCTTCCCAACCCAGGATCAGACCTGGGTTTCCTGCACTGCAGGCACCTTCTGAGCCACCAGGAAAGCACATTATGCAATTAGTTATACCACAGTACAGTACCTAAAATGTGAACTCTGTTGGGAGAGTGGTGTTGTTTACCTGAACCATGTGTCTTTTGGGCTGCTAAAACACAGTACCATAGATTGGGTATGCAGAAGGGAATGGCAATCCACTCTAGCATTCTTGCCTGGAGAACCCCACAGACAGAGGAGCCATGGGGTCACATAGAGTCGGAAATGACTGAGCAACTAACACACACATAGACTGGGCAAAAGCAAACATTAACAATAAACATTACTTTCCTTGGAGAAGGAAATGGCAATCTACTCCAGGACTATTGCCTGGAAAATCCCATGGACAGAGGAGCCTGGTAGGCTACAGTCCATGGGGTTGCAAAGAGTCAGACACGACTGAGCGACTTCACTTTCTCTAGAGGGTGTGAAGTCCAAAATGAAGGTAACTGCAAACCTGGAATCTGAGGAGAGCTAACCTTCTGGTTCCCAGATATCTGTCTTCTCATATCCTCACATGGTGAAGAGCAGTGAGACAGGAAGCGAGTTCTCCTATAAGGGCACTAACATCAAGAAGGCTCCATCCTTATGGCCTACCTGAGTCCTAAGTCACTTCAGTCATGTTCAATTCTGTGTGACTCTATGGACTGTAGCCTGCCAGGCTCCTCTGCCCCTGGGATTCTCCAAACCTTCTGGTTCCCAAATATCTGTCTTCTCATATCCTCACATGGTGAAGAGCAGTGAGACAGGAAGCGAGTTCTCCTATAAGGGCACTAACATCAAGAAGGCTCCATCCTTATGGCCTACCTGAGTCCTAAGTCACTTCAGTCATGTTCAATTCTGTGTGACTCTATGGACTGTAGCCTGCCAGGCTCCTCTGCCCCTGGGATTCTCCAGGCAAGAAGACTGGAGTGGGTTGCCATGCCCACCTCCAAGAGATCCTCCTGACCCAGGGACTGAACCCTCGTCTCTTAAGTCTCCTGCATCGGCAGGCGAGTTCTTTTCTACTCCATCTCCAAACACTATCACATTGGAGATTCAGGGTTTAATGTGTGAATTTAGAGGGTGGTGGTGGATATCCAGTCCATGTGCGTGCGTGTGTTTAGTCTCTCAGTTTTGTCTGACTCTTTGCAACCCCATGGACAGTAGCCTGCCAGGCTCCTCTGTCTGCAGGATTTTTCAAGCAAGAATACTGTAGTGAGTAAACAGTTCCGCATCCAGGGGAATCTTTCTGACCCAGGAATTGAACCCAAGTCTCTTGAGTCTCCTCCACTGGCAAGAGGATCCTTTACCATTGTGCCACCTACAAGTACTCCACCAACAAGTATCTCCCAACATGAGGCTCAAACTCATGAGATTAACAGTCTCATGCTCCACTGACTTAGACAGCCGGGCACTACCATGATAACTGAAGTTTTGAAAATCAGAGTTGCACGCGCACACACAGACACACACACAGACACACACAGACACACACACAATCAATCAAAGTATCAGAACTTGGCATTATATTTCAATTATTATTTTTTTCAGGTTTTATCTTTTTTATTTCAATCTCTTTCCTATTCTTTTTGCTCAAATGTTTTCCTCCTCCTGTCCCTCTTTCGTCAATACAAAAAACCTAGGAAGGCTTTCCTGGAAAACCTAGGAGACTCTGCAACCTCCCCATTGCTCTCAGCTAAGTTCTGGATGGACAGTTCTCTAGCAACTTTTTCTCAAAAGCATTTTTCAGGGATAGCTGGAAATTGAGGACAATGTCGTTCTGGCTCAGATACAATAAGCTTACTCTCTATTGTCACTTGTGAGTTTCTCATGCTTATCAGAATAAATCCATACTCTTCACCTTGAGTAAACTCAATTAGTTATGGACTGCTTGAACATTTTTTAGGTCTAACTGCATGAAATCTGTGGTAGAGTCCCTGCTCTCCATTCGTCTTTGCATACACCACTCTGCAGTGTGCTTTTGCAACCCCTCTCTCACCCCTTGGAGCTTGGCCAGCCTTGGGACTTGCCTTGGCCTGCTGAATGAAGTGCAATTGACAATGTGCCTGGCTCTTGCATGCTTCTTCTGTTTATCCCCTGTGTAAAGGAGCTTAGCTAGTCTGATGGAGTTGAGAGACCATGTAAAGAAAATTTAAGTTGTCCAAACAGAAGCCATCCTGAACTAGTCTATGTTCAGATGGCCCCCATACATGGGAGAATGTCCAGTCAAGATCAGCAGAACTGCCAGTCTGGTCATGGATTAATGAATGAGCCCAGCTCAGACTAGAAAAATAGCTCAGCTGAACCATAGATTTGTGAGAATAGTATTTGCTTACTATTACAGCATTTAGAAAAATTTAAAGCTCATTGAATGAATATTAACTAGTTAAATAGTACATGCTGTTTATAGAGGCAGAGACTTTTTAAAAAATTACTAACTTTAGCTGTTGCTGTAATCTATAAAAACGTCCTTTGCTTAGTTCTGAGATTAGGTAGCTGGTAAATTCCAAGCCAGTTTCCCCCTTAACGTAAAACAGTCTCTTAAGACATTATCAGTGTCACCGCTGCTGATCTATCCAACCTGGAGGAGCAGGGACCATGTCTCTCTTTCTAACCACTGTTTAGTCAGCATGTTCCTAATTATCTGTTGTACAAAATCACTCTACAAACATTTTCTGGATGAATGAAGGTTGAATGGCCTTCCTGAGCAAGAGCAATATGTCTAGGGAAACCTGATTAATATTCAAAATGTCTCAATATTTTAGAAAGCATTTATTTTTCTCTTTTTAGAAGCAATTTAAAAATACACTTGTTTTGACTCTTGGGAAGAAAATTTTATTTTTACTCTTTTCTACAAATGATAGTGCTTCAGTGCAAAATGAAAATGCACTTATAAATGCAATAATATGAAAGTGGTAAAGAATCTGCTTGCCAAGCAGCAAGTGAGGGTTTGGTCCCTGGCTTGGGAAGATCTGCTGGAAGAGGAAATGGCAACCCACTCTAGTATTCTTGCCTGGGAAATCCCATGGACAGAGTAGCTTAGTAGGCTACAGTCCATGAGGTTGCAAAGGAGTTGGGCACTACTTAGCAAGTAAACAACAATAACAAATAAGTCAAAAATGGCGTCAGTAAGAATCACCCTTGTTAATTACTGGCATCTTTGAGATGTGCACTTTGAGCTTTTGTCTGATGGCTGGAGGTGATTGTGCGCCCACTCATCTCTTCTTTTTATGAGAGATCCTTGTCAGCAAGGCCACAGATTTGAAAATGGCAATGTGAATTTTGAATTTAGATCCTATAATCCATCCATCCAGTCACTGGAAAGACTGATGTTGAAGGTGAAATTCCAGTATTTTGGTGATCTGATGTCAACAGCTGACACACTGCAAAAATCCCTGATGAAGGAAAAGATTGAGAGCAGAAGAGGGCATCAAGATAAGATGGCTGGGTGGCATCACTGATGCAATGGACATGAACTCAGGCAAACTTTGGGAGATGGTCAGGGACAGAGAGGCCTGGACTGCTGCAGTCCACAATACATCCATGACATCCATGGCTCACAAATCTTGGGGTAGGGAGAGCAAAATTATTTTTGTAACTTGACCAAAGATATAAAAGGCTCTATCACACCAAGATTCAGCTATAATCTAAAGTGAAGGGGACAGAAAAAAAGAAATTGAATACTTTTATATTTTCTTCTTAGAAGAGAATCATTCACTGAAAATCTGGAAGAAATTTTCTTAATTGATGTTTTAAAAGAAACCTAACTCACAAAATTCATTAGAAAAACAATGCCTGCCAAATGTGAGATCAATGTTTATAAGGTGTAAATAGAATCACTTGGTATATGTCCAGGACAACTTTATGCTGCTGCTGCTAAGTCATGTCAGTCGTGTCCAACTCTGTGTGACCCCATAGACGGCAGCCCACCAGGCTACTCTGTCCCTGGGATTCTCCAGGCAAGAATACTGGAGTGGGTTGCCATTTCCTTCTCCAATGCATGAAAGTAAAAAGTGAAAGTAAAGTCGCTCAGTCGTGTCCTACTCCTAGCGATCCCATGGACTGTAGCCTACCAGGCTCCTCTGTCCATGGGATTCTGTAGGCAAGAGTACTGGAGTGAGTTGCCATTGCCTTCTCCGGACAACTTTATAGAGCATGCAATAAAAACTTAATAAATGGTAACCTAGAGGCAGGAACAAGTTTATTTATCAGGTTGGCCAAGATGTTTCTTTGATTTTTAAGTAGAAATAAAAGACATATTTCATTTTCACTAAGTACTTTATTGAACAACATAGTCACCATTTTGTTTCAGTACCTTCTGACATTTTCCAGGCAACTTCATAATTACTTTTTCCCAAAACTTTTTATCTTTTTGAGCAAAGAATTGTTCCAGGTTCTTTTTATACCTGAGGAAGTGAAATTTTTTCCATTAAGAGAATTTTGTAAAGACCAAAATAAATGGAAATTCGAAGGTACAATGTCTGGTGAATACAGCAGATGAATTGGAACTTCCAAGCCAAGGTACAACAATTTTTGCTTAGTCATCAAAGCAAGCTTGCCATTTTGGGTCTTCCTGGTGGAGGATTATTGTTTTCTGTTCACTAATTTTGGACATTTTTCGACAAGTGCCACTTCAGTTGGACTAATTGGGAGCAGTACTTGTTGGAATTAATCATTTGGTTTTCCAGAAGGAGCTCATAATAGACGACTCCTTTCCAATTCCACCGTACACACAAAATCACCTTCTTTGGTTGAAGACTGGCCTTTAGTGTGGTTGTTGGTGGTTCATTTTGCTTGCTCCACAATCTCTTCTGTTCCACCTTATTGTACAGCATCTGCTTTTCATTGTCTATAACAATTTGCTTTAAAAACAAAACATTTTTGTTATGTTTCAGAATGGAGTATTGCATGTGGAAATATGGTCAACATAACCAAGCTGGTGCAAATGATTTTCAATGCTTGATTTGGATATTTTGAGTATATTGGCTCTCTCTTGTGTAGTATAACATTGACCATTCTCAATTAATGTCTTGATTTAATCATTAATTTCAACTGGTCTACCAGACCATGGAGCATCATCCAGTGAGAAATCTCCAGCATGAAACTTCACAAGCCACTTTCAACACATTCAAATCTGTCATAGCATCTTCTCCATACAATGCAGCTCTTGTTTTGCACTTCATTTTTTTTTACCTTTCTTGAAATAGTAAAGCATAATATGTCAAAAATGTTGTTTTCCCTTCCATCTTCAGTATTAAAATGATTTCACAAAAATTCACCAATTTTGATGTTTTTTCTAAAAATGCATGCTGATATGACATCTGTCAACAATACAATCTAGCAAAACTATTTCAAATGAAATTAAAGACTTAGTTAAAATAACTAAGCACTACTAAAACCAACTTACAGAAAAATATGAAGGAATGTCTGGCCAACTCAATATATCTATTCTTCAGGACATTGCTCATATGCAGGCCGCAGAGTATGTTGTAGACTGTGTACCTGCTCAGTATTCCAGGCTGTCTCCAGAAGACTGTGATTTGCAAATAAGAAAGTTGATGAGATCCCAGGATGGCCCATTGGATGCAGGGGGTCATTTATCTGCCCAAAGGACTGGTCCAATCAGAACCACATGATGCCCTTCCAAACACTCTCTAGTCACTATGGCAATCTGACTTTCATCAGGATAGCAAGCATTCTTTATTCCTCTACCCTCAAGAAAGAATTAATACATGGGACAAAAATCATACTTAATGTTTTTACTTTAATTTTTAATATTTTATTTGAAAAATACAACTCACAGCAGAGAACTATTTCTTCCCCTACTGCTCTTTCACAAAGGAAACTATATGGTAAATGTAACTGAGATATTTGGCTAGGATAGATCCTGAGAAAAGAGAGGCCCGGTTAGACATGGAATAGACAAAGTCTGTCAAAGAAGGTTCACCTCTCTTTTAACATAAAAGATCCTTTTAGATACTCTTAGGAATCAGATAAAACATGTGCAGAATTTCTGCCATGCAAACAGAGACTACTGAAATTTTCAGGATGACCAATTTATACTGACCTGGGCCCCAAGTAAGTAGAATAAAAAGATGTCTTTATCAGAAAGATATGTTTGCCTGCTTTTATTAGACTACATATATATATATATACATATTTACAAATGAATATTTTTTTTAAAAAATGTGTTTTCATTATTCTCAGCAACAGCATCATGGTTAAGGGCTCTTTGCTGACTTCTTGCCCTAAGCATGTGTATCTTTTTATTCTTCTGAAATTCCTTCATAGCAGGATCATTCATTATACAATCTTGGGTCTATGACATTTATATTTACAAATGACATTACTGGTTTAAATCTGGATTTCTGAGGAATTTTTAACGCCTAGATTCAGATCAGGTTTAGTAAGGTACAAAGAAAGGTATATATATATGGGGCTTCCAACAAGAGAAGTGTGACTGATTCCTTGAAGACTGATGCTATACTGAGAAAACAGACCTCTTTAGGTCTTACGGTAATCCTGCCTCCTAAAATTTTATGATCATTTCCTCCACTTTTATTTCCAGTAAGTGAATCCTCCACCACTGTTATTGCCTTAAAAAAAATCTTTAAAGAGTGTCAAGGCATTCCAAGCTTTTTAGTACTCTAAATTTCCTCCAGAACTGAACTTGCTAGAAAAACCTGAAAGGTAGAAATAACATTTTCTGCTTTTCTGGTCCTAATGCAAGTAGTTTAAATCCTACAGTGATGAAAAAAAGTAAGTGAAGTCTATTTTGAGAGTAATGGAGAAGTCTTTGGTTATATTTACTTTTTGATTTCTGTTAAAACTGCATAAAAAGTTAAAGATTTATTTCCCTTAGTTCTGTCAAGGTTAAGAAGAACCTTTTCAGTCAATTAACCACTTCTCACATAAGACAAAGCTACTCTGTGTAGCTTTGGAAATCACAGTTATTGTTGAGGAATACGTTGAATGGTTTTGTCATAGTCCAATTTATTTTCCTTATGTCATAACTTTCGTTCTTGATTCCACATGCTTAGTGTAAGGGATGCCCCTCAGGGCCTCTGCTGAAGGGTGGGGTTAGGGCATGGGTGTGAGGGTTGCAGGAGAGACAGCTGACTGAGGTATTGACTTCACAAAGACCTCACATCTAGATTCTTGACATTATTTTTAAATAAGATTATAAATGATTAGTATATTTTGAAAGTGTATAACCACTTCTCACATAAGACAAAGCTACTCTGTGTAGCTTTGGAAATCACAGTTATTGTTGAGGAATACGTTGAATGGTTTTGTCATAGTCCAATTTATTTTCCTTATGTCATAACTTTCGTTCTTGATTCCACATGCTTAGTGTAAGGGATGCCCCTCAGGGCCTCTGCTGAAGGGTGGGGTTAGGGCATGGGTGTGAGGGTTGCAGGAGAGACAGCTGACTGAGGTACTGACTTCACAAAGACCTCACATCTAGATTCTTGACATTATTTTTAAATAAGATTATAAATGATTAGTATATTTTGAAAAGTGTTTATTCTTAAAATGTTAATACCACATAACTTTTATAATTTTATTTTGACTTTTTTTTTTCATTTTTTTGACAGATAGGTGGTTGCCCAGGACTCCTCTGACCACTAAAAGGCCTCGATGTGTCCAGATAATATGGCAGCTGTGGCATATTCACAAGGAATGCTAAATCTGAATTTCAACTTTAACTGTCTCATCCTAGTTGTGTGGAGTTGAGCACATTATTTATCCTGCCTTGTCTTTATTTTTCTCATCTGTAGCACTAAAGCCAAACTCTTAACGGTTTACCTGGAACTACTGTGAGGATTTGGGATTGCAAAGAGTTGGACATGACTGAGCAACTTTCACTTTCACTTTTTTTCACTGTTAGGATTAGATGAAATAACCAAGTATAGTATACTTTGTAAACTATAAAGTACTACAAATATGCAAAGCGAAATACATTGACTATATTTCTTGCATTTATAGAATTTACTCTGCATTGTCTGGGGGTGATTCTTTTCTATTTAAATTATGTGGAAACTTGGACCTGCCGAAGAATGGAGCCTTTGACCTCTCTTGAGATGGTTATCTGTGGAAAACCGTTCAATAAATAGGTACGATTGCTGGATTCAGTCACTTTGACTATCCTAAACACTGCCTGCATTAAAAAACTACAAGTCAAGTAAATCACAATTGTCAGGAACAAAAATCCAAATAAATAATTTTTAATTATGATACATTACTTATTACAGTAAAAATTGGCATTTTCACCTTCAAAAGCAGAAGCACCAGTCTTAGAATTTATAGGATGAATGGTATTTTAAGTGAAATATAGCATAATATTATGTGCAAACATTATTTTAGTATAGAACATACTTTCTAAAAGTAAAGTAATTTCACACACTGAAATCTGTTAGGATGGAAATAAGATCATGCTGAATAATGAAATAAAAACCCCCATGACTTTCAAAGTCCACTTCGAATGAAATATGGTATGCTGCCAAAGAGAAGATACATGATAAATTAAAAAGCTTAACTAGCTCAAAGTGGAGGGACTTCCCACACAAATATGACTTGTGTAGAGGTTTCTTTTACTTAGTCTCAGTGATTCTGTGAGAAATTAAAATGACTGTTTTATTTCAGAATTAATTTTTATTCATTGGTCATAACTTTTTTATTGAACAACTACCTACTCTGTGTGAGGATCTGTTGTAGGTTTAGGGGAGACAGAGAAGAAAGACACAGTCCTGCCCTTGAGGAGCTCACAGTCTAGTGGGGGAAACAGATAAGGTGACACTGATTTTTAAATTATAAAAATGATTAGACAATTTTATAAACCTTTTTTGTCATCAAACACACTTTGGGTGTTACGAATGAACGGTGAAAAGGGATGATGTCCAATGCAGTGAGAGACCATTTGCTTCAATATCATGTGACTTCTGCGAAGGCAGTGATGTGGTTCTGCAAAAAGAAAAAGGAATTACAAAGTCAGAGTCTTGGGAAAACTAGCTTCGTAAAAGATTTTGGTGTTTTTACAAATAATCGGTAGCCTTATATAAAATTGTAGCCCAGATACGCTTAAATTGCAAAAACATCCAGCATTATTCAAATGAGTTGCATATATTATTATATCAATTTAGCTACTAATTATATATTTTATCCAATATTCTTAATTAACCAAATAGAGGAAAATGTTATACCTGCCTTTTTCAAAATTAACACTGAAATTTGGAGAGATAAATATGGTAATGCCAGACATGTTAATATTCTGTTCAGCGTTAATGGAATTTTAATGCTGCATGTTGGAGTTTCAGATTAATTGCTCCCTGTGAGACAGATGGCATAGAAGGAGTAGTGAAATGTTCAGACTGAAATGGCATTTGCTAGCTGACAAAGATCTACTTTAAACACTTCATTTTTGATGCATGAATCCAGACTACAGACTGCAGTCTCTGTTGTTTACCTCAACCACAGAATTCTTTGTAGAGACTTTTCACATTTTTTTTTAAGCAACTGAATTGTGTACAAAGGAACCCTGTGGAATTGCTAATATTTAAATGGTTTCAGACATGCAATATGGCCGCTGAAATTCTACAGTGGAAATCAATATGACATATTAATCATGCTACATATAGGTCATGTCAGGAGCTAACATAAGTGACAGCCCAAACCAATAACAGCAGCATTACAAAAGGGTTTTGCCATCAAATTACATGTTTAGAATGTTTTTCATTGTAGCTTTGACTATAAGTCAAAGATATCATAAATAGAATTTCACATAATGAACACATGCCATCAGATTTCTTCCATGTATGTGTGGCACTTTTACAAGTAAAGGTGTTTTGAATGGCTAAAAGATTTTTTAAATGTATGTGAATAAATTCATTTTCACTGAATCGAGGCATATTAACCACAACTAGACGAATATCACTGACGACTGCTTAAGGCAGTTTTTTCTAGGTCTTATCCACTTCAACCTACTGGAGAAAAACAGTAAGAATCAGTAGTGACCAGAGCACGTGGACCTTTTTACTAATTCCTTATAAGCCCTTAGAAAGTTTAATTTTCCATTAAAAAAAAAGTCCTGATAAAAATGTTGACTAATTCAGTGGCTCATCTCTAAGTTTTCTTGAGTGTTCCTTCCAAAAGCACAAGCATGCCTTTAGGACAAAAGAGATCTTTCAGAGTTATAGATTGCACTATGATAGAATAAATCCATAAGAACTGTGGAAACAGTACATCATAGTTTTATTGCTAGTGGCCCCAGGGGGACTTGAAATCTGTGGACTGAAGAAATACAATTTAATACACAGTGTTTTAGTACAAAGCTGACAGGAGTGTCACTCCTCCGGACAGGACCCAGCACACAGGAATTTCTGGAACGATGTTAAGGTATAAATGGAAGGTTCATCAGTCTGTTGCAACTGGTGGGTAAAGAAAGAATGCGGATGTGACACTGGAAAGAAACAAAAGGAGATTTAAAGAAGCGAGAGAAAACAGATGTTGCTCCAAATAGATGTTGCTGGCCTAAGTATCAATGTTCTCTTACCCTAAACAATAATGTCCACGGGGCTCATTAAATTTACTAAAGATGATCCTGAGTGAAGGGGACAACCATCTCCTTGGAAAGCAGAACTGAAATACACTAAGTCCCCCACAAATGAATGAGTTCTGTTCTGAGAGAGAGTTCAAAAGTCCAACAATGTTAGCCGAGGTAGCCAAATAACATGATCAGCCGTATAGTACTGTACTGTAACAGTTTTGTAAACTTTTCACACAAATAATATATAAAAAAACAAACAAAAAGTAAAGAATACATTTTTAATTTTCAGTATGCTACTGTTAAGTCACTTCAGTCGTGTCCAACTCTGTGCAACCCCACAGACGGCAGCCCACCAGGCTCCCCCGTCCCTGGGATTCTCTAGGCAAGAACACTGGAGTGGGTCGCCATTGCCTTCTCCAGTGTATGAAAGTGAAGAGTGAAAGTGAAGTCGCTCAGTCGTGTCCGACTTGGCGACCCCATGGACTGCAGCCTACCCGACTCCTCTATCCATGGGATCTTCCAGGCAAGAGTACTGGAGTGGGGTGCCATTGCCTTCTCCAGTTTTACAGTATAGTACCTTGAAAAGTACAGTAGGATGGTATAACAGGTGGCACTCTTAGCAGTATCAGCTATGTCACCAAAGCTTCTGGACATCCTGGGCTTGAAATAAAGAAGCTGTGCGTCTGTACTCTATACTGCAAAGTCCACAAATGCACAACCACTTGCAGAGGATACACACACATGACAGTGTACACCAGACACATGAAGTAACTTATGTGACTGGACATGGGAATGCACATCTGCATCTTTGAAAATTAGCAACTTGAAGGTTCATAGGTAGGGGACTTCCCGTATTAAAAGACCTTAATAAAGCAAAGAAAGTAACAGAAACAAATCACTTGTAATCAATGCAAGGGAGAAAACAAGCAGAGGAAAAGCCAAGTGACAGGTAAAAAAGCTGGAGAGTGACAAAGAATGCGCAGTGACTGTAGGGAGAGCATATACATTTTCTGCTGAGCCTGGGCTTGAAAGTGATAGTGAAAATCGCTCAGTCGTGTCCAGCTCTTTGCAACCCCATGAACTATGCAGTCCATGGAATTCTCCAGGCCAGAATACTGGAGTGGGGAGCCTTTCCCTTCTCCAGGGGATCTTCCCAACCCAGGGATCAAACCCAGGTCTCCCACATTGCTGGCGGATTCTTTACCAGCTGAGCTTCCCTTTTGGCTTAAACTGCTGCTGCTGCTGCTGCTAAGTCACTTCAGTCGTGTCTGACTCCGTGTGACCCCATAGACGGCAGCCCACCAGGCTCCCCTATCCCTGGGATTCTCCAGGCAAGAACACTGGAGTGGGTTGCCATTTCCTTCTCCAATGCATGACAGTGAAAAGTGAAAGTGAAGTCACTTAGTCGTGTCCGACCCTTAGTGACCCCATGGTCTGCAGCCTACCAGGCTCCTCCATCCATGGGATTCTCCAGGCAAGAGTACCGGAGTGGGGTGCCATTGCCTTCTCTGGTGGCTTAAACTGGAGCTGTCCCAAATAAGCATAAAAGGTCACCTTAGAAACAAGGCATTGCACAGGTAAGTGTAAGTGAGATATTAAGATCTAGGTTTTGCCATTTCAAAGCACATTTTGGTGACCACTAGATCTTCTTACTGCTTATAAATTCCAAGCAATAGTCCCCCTTTCTTTATGCTAAGTCATAACCAGGTTAAACTCAGTGGTAACTGTGGTTCCAGACTGACTTCACTTTTAGATCCCAGGACTCTGGGAAAAAGTCTGCTTTTTCTAATCAGTGCTTTTACACCTTCACATCACACTTAAGCTCTAACCTTTGAGATGGCTTACCTACTTGGCTGGAATTAAAAGGATTCTGCTCAGGACTTATCACTTAAAGGTGGTAGTTAGAGAGATAAACAGATGAAAAGAGAACAATGAAGTGACTGTGCGCAGGGAAGAAAACATTAAAATAAAATTTAATAATAGTTTCCAAGTACATGAAAGGAGTGTACAGAGAGCACAGGGGCCATCTGTTCATTAATTTCACTAACAGCAAACAAACCCAAACCACAGAATGAAAGAGATGGACTATTAACCTCAGTAGGCTTTAAGAAATAAGATGGATTCTCTTCTAGCAAAGGAATAGTTTTTTCCTGAAAGAATCTAGAGAAAGGACAAACTAAAATCCTTATCATCTATAAAACTCTATGATTCTCTATTATAACAATTACATGTATGTAAATGCATGATTTGAAATATTCAAATGGCATGATTCCTATGCGGGAAGTTATGATGCTGCTCACTTCTCCATCAGCATTTTTTTTAGTAATATTGAAAGAATCAGAACTGCACTTAATATTTTCAGTTCACCTGTATGAGTCAAACTAGGTGACAAGGGGTTTTGCCTTTTAATCTAGTTATTCTTTATATGAAATATTAAATCTTATTTGTAGACAGGGTAAACTTTCAACAGGCAAACTAAAAATTCATGCACAGAAGCTTAATTCAGAGTCTTAAGAAGAAAGTGGTCATACAATTCATCAGTGCAATTACACACACACAGGTGTACAGAGGAGTTAACAGAACTTGAGTTCAAAGAGCTGAAGATCAGAATACGCATATCCATTAGAAAGTGTGCATTCAAGTCCACAGCAAGTCAGTGAGCAAAATACTGAATCCAGTCCTTGAGTGCAGAGGTCCCATGGAAAAATAAGTACTTGTTCCTGAAAAGTAGTTTTGGATTCTTAAATCTGATAAACTCTACGTCCCTAGTATGTCAATTTTTGAAGCTTTAAGTTCCATGTGAAAAATCTTGATTTTTCTATTTATTCTACATCCCACTTGTATAAATTATACATTGGAATTTTAATGTTACTTAAAACAAAATTGTTATTTATTTATGACATGAAAATTTGGTAATAACTTGCTACTTAGTGAGATCTGCCATCTCATACAGGGAGATGCAAAAACAGCACTTCAGATAAGAAAACATAAAAAGTTACTACTATCAAGGGCTATTTGATTGAGGAATGCTAAGTTACCACCAATGAGTGAAATATCAGTGAAAAACCAAAATATATTTGAACAATAAAAATAACAATAGTAACCAAAATGATCTAGTATCTAGATCCCTTCTGGTTATAATGGAAACTTGCACAGAAGGACACATACTTTGTATTTGCCTTAGCTCTGCAACTCAATTCAACACCAGTGCGCGCGAGCGCACATACGTTTATTGCCTTAATTGAAGGTGTCCACAGTGGCTGATTCCCATTATCCAGCTGAAGAGTCCTGCGAGACAGTCTTTAAAGGACCTTCCCTGTGAATTTTCTTCTTGATCATTCTCAATGGGTTGGATTCGGGATACCTACAAAATGTATTTTATAAGTTATTTCAGTGTTTAAGTATTGACTTACTTGGATAAAGTGCTTGTCTATTTAAAATCCGATGTTATATTGCTGGACCAAATGCTGAGCTTAAATACTGTTCCATTTCTTTCTGGATGATTATAAACAGTTTTTGTTCTTTCATTGGAAGTTACCAGCAATCAGCTTTTATGTTAAACATAAAATGGGATCTGTGCCTATGATCTCTTGAATTCAGTGGTTTGTGTCTTCAGCTCTGTCAGTAAGGAAGCTGTGTGGCACAGTGGATGCTGTGGTCCACTAGTGTGAATGTCAAGTGTTTGAAGGTGGGCTCTGTAGCAACTGACATTTTCATAAGCAGTTTAATCTTTTAGAGATCTGGCTTTCTTATCTGTAAAGTGGAAATAATAATACATATTTGAATGGATTTTGATTAGGATTAAATGAGATGATATGCACCAAGGTCCTCATCTCTCTACACAAACATACTATGGTTGTCCATAAAAGCCAGAAGCAAGATAAAAAGTAAAAAAGAGGAAGAAAAAGAGAGAGAACAAATAAGTTTTTTATAATTCGTCGGAATTCCAGGATGCATAGACTACAATTCTAATATCCAAAGGAGCTTTAAAACCCAGATGTTTCTTTTTTGGTACAAGCTCCTTTGGTGGTGTTTCTTACCACCACTGGTGAATTCCTGTGAGGCAATTTGTACTCTGCTGTGCTGCAGAAATATCCATCTTTGATTACAAAGTGATGCTCAAGATCCTGCTTGTGTAACAATACACAGTATTTTCTCCTAAAATATAAAATAGTTTAATCCTGAGAAACATCTAGCGCTAATGATTAAGGATACAAAATCAGTCCTATAACCAACAATCGTTACAGACACAGCCTACGTTTTACCAGAGGAAGGTAGATGGATGTCATATTCCCAAATACTGGCCATCTTTATTTTGCTATTTGCTTCTTCCTCCACTCACTCTGTCCTCTGATGAGGCAAAATGAAAAGGAGAAGGAAGAAAAGCAGTCAATGAAATGTATGCACTAAGATTCAACTTCATCACAGTAGGTTTTCCTTCTGGTGGAGCCTGAAGTTGGTGAGTATTTCAGAAAAGAGAAATGATGTTAAGTCCATCTAAGAAGAAATTATTAGAGAACTTCAAACTTGAGGCTATGAAACACTGTAAAATTCATCCAAGCAATTTCTTGCTTTAAAAAGTTGGGGATGTGATGGCATAAGAGCTAAAGGTGACAGGGCCAGAATTCTCTTGGGAAAGACAACTTTTTTGGAACCATTTCTTTCTCTTTTTTTAATGGTGGTTCTGTTTCAATTTAAAATTTTATAATAGCTCTGAGTTTTGTTTCTTCTCAGGAATTTCCTTCTGGTGCCATTTGGAGAGAGAGGCTAAAAACTACTCTCCAAGAGAATTGTTCCTCCCTAGAGAAAGGAGAAAACTCTAGGTGGCTTTCTCTGATAAGCTAAGTAACCCAGAGGCAGGCCAAGCTTTTACTGGAGTATTAGCTATAGATCTTATGAAATATTTCCAAGTCCCGAGGAGCCAAAGAAACTTAAGGCTTTCCACAATGAATCTTTAGGAGCTTGGGTTCTCTAATTGCCCGCATGTTGGAATCACCTGGGAGCTTTAAATAAATACTGAGGCAACTCTGGAGACTTGGATTTAATTGCTATGAGGCGTGGCCTGGTCAGTGGGATTTTAAAAGGCTCTCCAGATGATTCTAGTGTGCAGCTAATATTGAAAACTGTTTCAGAAATTCTGCAGGCCCAGCTGGATCCATGCCAACCTCTGGCAACACGTCCAAATCACCTGAGGTGCCTGATACACTACCAATCCCCTGGCTTAAGCCCAGGCCTACTGGATCAGATTCTTGAGACTGCATTCCAGGAGTCTGGCCTTTTTTTTTGAATGCTGCAAGTGATGGATTTCCTTTTACATCAGTCTGAGACCACTGCCAAGAAGTGTAGAAAAGTGATTAGTTAGCAATGTGAGCACTGTCAGGTATAGACAATCAATTCTTTCTTTAAAATGCTATCACTTCTCTGGCAGAAAGAGCATGGCCTACAAGAGCAGTAATACTGAATGTTTCTCAAAAAAATAAAATAAAATCTTTGTGTTCTAACACTTCTGGGAATAGCTGCACATTGCATTCCTTGTTGAAGCTTCACGGGGCATAAGGTGTTGAGAAGATTTGTAATAAACACTTATGTTTCATTTTAGCTCAGTTTTCCAATGTACTGACATGAAACTCCGTGCAAGTCTATTAATACGAATGTGTTTATGTTATTTGGTGGATGTCGGTATCCCTGGACTCTATCTGAAGTTTTTTAGCTTCCCTAATTCTAATGATCTGTCCAATACTTTTAGTCCACAGTCACAACTACATTGTCAACCACTAACTCTATTTACCTCCTGGCCTATCTCCCTCATACAATAAACTTTCTCTAGCCATTCTGGAAATTTCCCAACCAATAATTTTTTTCATCTGTTCTAGTCCATCTTACTCTTTCTCAATTTTATTTCTATTATACTCATTCTGTAGTCAAGTTGAACATTCTTTGATGGCATCCTCAGTTCTCTTGCCCTAGTGCTCTTCTCTCACCTGCCAAACAAAATCTTGGTGTAAGCTGGTTCCTCTGACTGGAACATTCTCTTCTCCCCTCTTTGGCTAACAGCCCCTCAGATCTCTATTTACAGGATGTTGCAGCATCACTAAGTTTGGATAAGTCACCATTTATGTGCTCCTCTAACATAACCATCATCACTTTGTTCTTATAAAATTATTTATAAATCTATAAGCAGAGACTCATGAGACTGTAAACTCATTCGTCCTGAGAAATGTACCATAGTGTTTCTTATTTGATATTTGTTACATAGGCTTCCCTTGTGGCTCAGATGGTAGAGTCTACCTGCAATGGAAGAGACCTAGGTTTGATCCCTGGATCAGGAAGATCCCCTGGAGGTGTGCACAGCAATCCACTCCAGTATTCTTCCCTGGAGAATCCCATGGACAGAGAATTTACTGTACATCACAACTGATGATAAGAAATATAACTCACCCATGTACCCATGCCTTGATTTACACTGATATTTTAATCTAAAAAATGGCTTATTATTTCTTTCTTTCCAACAAAGGTCTGTCTAGTCAAAGCTATGGTTTTTCCAGTAGTCATGTATGGATGTGAGAGTTGGATTATAAAGAAAGCTGAGTAGCTGAAGAACTGATGGTTTTGAACTGTGGTGCTGGAGAAGACTCTTGAGAGTCCCTTGGACTGCAAGGAG